>JAAVTI010001493.1:0-12549 GCA_011947335.1 Phytophthora constricta | reverse complement strand
GTGACATTGTCATACTCCCAAGCTATGTTCGGCTGAAGCTCGGGTGTCCGCATCGGAACCCATAAAGATCGATGCCATCGACGCTATGGGCGGTCGCGGTCGACCATTCAACCGCGGCAGAAGTGGGGCCGGTCAGCTGATTTGATATCGTTGCTGCAAACCGGGTCACTGCGCGGTAGAGTGCCGCGCACCTGCGCCGGTGCTCGCACGTGTCGAGACCCCGAGGGCTATGACGCGATCCAGGCGGCCCAGTCAACCACGACCGGGAACTGTAGGCGCGAGGCGCCCTACGGGCTGGAATGGAGGTCCGGGTCCCCGGTGACAACCCGACCTCCTAGCCCCCTGTGCTGCACGCACAGTTTAATGCCACCACAACCAGTGGTGACTCGTGACTGATCATCGTCAGTCTTCACGTCGCTCTCGCGCGGCGTCCTCTCCGCGCGCTCCTGGACTCCGGAGCGACGAACAACTTCTTCCGTGCATCGTTCCTGTCATTACTCCCCGGGATCTTCGTTCGGGAGGGTCCAGGCGGGATCGTCGTCAAGCTAGCTGATGGTAAGCCACACCACGTCCTGTGGCATGATATCGCGTTACCGTACATGTTTGACGGCTTCCAGAGCAACGACGATTTCCCGATATGAATTACGCGTTTGACTGTATCCTGGTGATACCGTGGCTGGAACGGTATCAGCCGGAGATCGATTGGCTGGCCCGATCAGTCAAGCGTCGAAGTGACTTAGATGTGAGCGAAGTGTTTACACACCTGCTGGTCTCTCCGTCGGACTGGCCGCATGTCCGAGCCGTGGATAAGTCATCCACGACCCAAGCCCTGCATAGAGTGAGCGATGACCCTCTCTGTATGGCATGCGCCGTGTCGCTGGTTGATGTCGAGAATTATGAGCAAGTATCCTCGTGGCGCCATGAGGATGTGAACGAGGCGGTCGAGCGTAAGCGGCTCCCGCAGAAGAACGAGGCGGTCGAGCACAGAAGACCCCACAGAACAACGAGGCGGTCGAACACAGAGGACTCCCGCGAACCGAGCAAGTCGAGCAGGAGCTGCTCCCGCGTGTGTCCGGCGGGGTTGAGATCAGGCTCACGCGCCAATAGGAGGGTGATTCGTCATCCAGCGACAGCGACGTCTCTGCTTCGAGCAGAGGCTGGAAGCGAAAGAAGCGGTCGGCGACCGAAACCGCGACGTGACTTCTGCGCGGACGGACTCAGGAGATGGAGTCTGTATGCGCACTCGAATACGTAGAGGGCGACCCAGGTCGGAATCGCGTTGTCAAGGCCTCGCGACGCCAAGTCGATCACGAGTCTTCCAGGGCTTTCATGGAAGCATTTCCTGCGTGATCTGAAGGCTGGTGATATCGAACAGGTGTGTTTGGTCACCGACGCTGCCTCGTCGACTCATGAATTCAGCGCTATCAGCGACGACGACACATCGTCCCGTCCCCAAGGTGCCGAACCGAATTCGTCGCGCGAAGAGCGCTTCGCAGCACAATCATGGGCGGCACTGAAGCAGTCCGGAAAACCCGTGTACGAGATCGCCTGCGAGCATGCTGATGTATTTCCCGAGAAGATACCGGCTGAGCTTTCCGCTGATCGAGGAGTTCGACACGAGCTCGACCTCGTGCCCGGAGCGAAGTACTTCGTAACGCGGCAGTGGCCGGTGCCGCGAGATCAAGTCAAAGCAATTGACGAGTTCTTTTAGGGTCGTCGCAATGCTGGACACGTGCCCAGAGTGATCTCGCCACACTCGAGTCCGACCTTCGGTATCAAGAAAGCCACTGACGGATGACGCATTGTTCATGCTTTTAACAAGTTGAAAGATGCCACAATTCCTGCACAAACGCCGATCCCACGGAAGGACATGGTTTTGACTCCATGTCAGGCAGCGTGATCTACAGCGCGATCGATCTTACGGATGGCTTCTACCAAATCCTCATGAGAGAGTGATATTGCCCTCACTGCTGTCAGCACTCCGAGTGCCATGCACTGAGAGTGGCTCGTGATGCCGCAGGTCTGAGGAATACGCCTGCCACATTTAATCAATTGGTGTCTCACGTGCTGCGGTCGCAATGCAACTTTGCGCCGAGCTACTTCGACGACATCTTCGTTCACAGCCGCGTTTAGGGAGATCTCAGCGCTGTCGAGGTCCACTTACGACACTTGAGGCAGGTTTTCCAAGAGATGCGCGAAAACAAACTCTACGCGAACTTGAAGAAGTTTGTCTTCTGCGCACCGGAAATCCCTGTCCTTGGTTCCTATGTGAGCAAGAATGATGTCCGTGCATATCAAGAGAAAGTCAAGTCGATGTGTTCTTGGCCGACACCCAAGTTCCCCACGGAGCTACGTCAATGGCTGAGGCTTGCGAATTATCTCCACAAGTACACGAAGAACTACGTCGTCTTGATCCAGTCGCTGTCGCTGCTGTTGAAGAAGACGTCACGTGGTCGTGGCGGCCTGAGCACCTAGATGCCTTCGATTCGGTGAAAAGTGTAACGGGGCCAAAGCGTGCCGTTACGTAAGCTTTCGCTGGGTGTTGAGGAAGCACAGTCTTGGGCTTGAGACCAAGACTCGTTGGGTTTAGAAGCAAAATTAACTCTGATATATAAGTTCGGTCGCAAAACCGAACTTAAGCCTAGGTTAGCTGCCAGCCACCAGTTGGGGTGCTGCACGCTAATTGGCTAATATGTACCTAGATGGGCGACTATTGTCCAATGACATAGCGCCACGTCACAGCCAATCGGACTGTGACGTGTACCTACTTTTAACGGGGAACGCCCCGTTACATCCCCCCCACTTGAGGTAGCAGACACCCGTCTGCTTAAGAGAACACGCAGAAAAGACTAAGACAAGAGGAGACTACAGCTTGGGCAATCCGAGGCGAGACAACGGGACTTGAACACAACAGGGGTCTCTCGAGCGTGCGCCTTCGCACGCTCTCATAGCGACGAGTGATCTCGACGCAAGCAAGGCCGCAAAACGCATTCGGCCTCGCAGCGCACAAGCGACGGAGATGGCGACGGAGAGACAGGCAGCAAACGCCCGCGAGGGCATCCAGAATGAACTCGCGCGCTGGGAACTCTACGACACCAGCGGCGCGGTAAACCCCGCGCCAGCAGCAAGCGAGATGTGCGAGCAGTTCCGCCGCTTCCGCGCCTCGCGCGGTAAGCCAGTCGAGGGGGCTCGCGAGGACTCGCTGCGACTGTCGTGGAATGCCTTCATTCGTCGCTGGAACGCTGAGCCGGACTTCGCTGGAGTCTTGAGACGGCGCGAGTCGGCGCGCAGTCGATACGGCCTGGGCACGCTGCGCCAGGACCTTCATAACATGTGCTGGGACGAAGACCGCTACTGCTTCGTGAACGTGCAGGAGAGGTGCCCGCACTGCTCGTCGGCCACGCGACGTCCATCCGCCGAAGATTGGAGTGCTGATGTCGAAGTGGCCCCTCTTGGAGACGGTATCCGCCGTCTCATCGGCTGGTACGAGCGCGCGCTCGACCAGGCTAGGCGCGCGGGTGATGAACCCGCGCTTGCGCGTGCGGCGGATTCGATCGAAGCACCGCAGGACTGGACGACACCGCGCCATCCGGAGGTCGAGAGGGCGGCCTCGTACGCCGCCACCACATCCGGAACGTCGAGCAGCAAGCTGGCTCGGGGCTCCCACGTATCCTCACTGGGCTGGAACCCGAGCCAGCGAACGAGATACTCGCGGGAGTGCGGAATGGCACTGGCGCGGTGAAGAGCGCCGCGTCTACTGGGGAAGCGCGATCGCGATGCTCGACGAGATGGTCCACGATCCAGCGCTGAGTTCCAGCGCTATCCGTCAGCGGAGGAGGGCCGTCACGCTGAAAGCCGCTCGTCGTCGTGGGGGCCTCGCCACGACGCTCAGGCCCAAGCTGTTGTCCAGGAAGCGCCGGTATCTCTGTCGCAGTCAGCGCCGCAGACGCCGCCGCGCTGCTGTGCCGGTCGTGGCTCCGGCGCCGAACAGTCTTGGCCGTCTCGGGCTTCTAGGGGCCGAGGTCGACATGGCGACCGATCGCGCTCTTGAGGCTGAGCAAGAAGCTGAGCGTCTCCGGGATGAAGTGGCCCGTCAGGCGGCGCGACTGCAGAGGATCGAGCAGTCGCATGAGGCGTACAAGCGCCAGTTCCTCGAGATGCGCCACGAGGTTGGTTGGGCGCCGAAGCAGCCGGCGCCGAAGAAGCAGCGGACGTCGAAGTATGAGCCCGCGCCGTCGCAGCAGGACGGTGCTGCGACTCCTCGTTCGGGACAGTCGCCGGGTAATAGCGCTTGAGCCGGCCGACGTAGAACGTAGGGTGAAGACGCATAGCCGTAGGTATGTCTAGCGTGTAGGCGTTACCGAGTACGGCTACGATTTTGAATGGACCGATGTAGCGAGGAAGCAATTTGTTTGCTCCTAGGTTCGTCACGGCGCTTGCTGCGATGCCCGTGACCGATAATAATACACGGTCGCCAACTTTAAATTCTCCATGTTCTTGCGTCCTCGTTTGTCTGCATTTTCTTTCTGCTTGTCGACGGCCATTGCAATGGCGTCTCGCACGTATCGGACGATGGATTGCCGATGCAACAGGAAGTCTGGAAGTGCAGCGGTCTCGTCCGCTGCAGGGATCCCATTAGGCTCGTAGTTGGCCACTGGTGACAGAGAGCCAGTCGCAGGATCTCGCGACATGGGGAAGGCTGTCGCCCGTGTCGACGCCGATGGGTTGATCAGGATCTGCGCCGTCCACTCTGTCAGCGCGTTGATGCTTGGGTCGTCACTTGAACCGAAGCCACTTGA
Organism: Phytophthora constricta; assembly: GCA_011947335.1. NCBI lineage: Eukaryota > Oomycota > Peronosporomycetes > Peronosporales > Peronosporaceae > Phytophthora > Phytophthora constricta. Next base: position 7,750 of record JAAVTI010001493.1, on the reverse strand, counting down.
ACCAGAAGTTGTCTTCGACGCCGCCAAAGGCGGGGTCTCTCCCCCACCAGACTTAGGATCACGCGCTGCTGTGGGATCCGCCACAGCAAGTAAAGCCGGAATGCGAGGGTGACGCGCGTTATTCACGAAGAAGGGCGTCAGCCTGTGGACGCGTGCACCGAATTGTTCAGTGCGAACTCGGCCATGGGCAGGAACTCGCTCCAGGACGCGTACGATGTGGCGTAGCTGCGAAGCACGTCTTCCAGCACGCGATTCGCTCGATCTGTCTGGCCGTCAATTCAGGATGGGCGGCTGTGGACACACAGCCGCGTACCAAGCAGCTGGAACAGACGCATCCAAAGGCCGACGTGAAGCGCGGATCGCGATCCGACACAATACTTGATGGAAGACCGTGATGTCGGAACACGACATCGACAAAGCTCGCTGCGGATCGTCGCATCGTTGAGCTTGTTGAAGGCGTGGACGATCCGCCACCCCCTGTGGCCTTCTTCACGCAGAAGGTCGGACTCGAGTGCGGGGAGATACTCTCCCACACGTGTCCAGCTTGGCGACGACCTTCGAAGAAGTCATCAATAGCTTGCACCTGATCCCGAGGAAGCGGCCACTGCCGCGTCACGCAGTACTTCGCGCCTGGCACGAGGTCGATCTCGTGCTGCAAGCTCGATCGGCAGGAAGCGTGGCGGGATCTTGTCCGGGAAGACGTCTGCGAACTCACGGGCGAGGTCGTAGACCGGGTTGCCCGAGGCTAGGATTGCTTCCCACGACTGCGAAGCAAAGCGCTCATCGCGTGCTGACTTGGGTTCAGCACCTTCAGGCCGCTCATGATTACCTGGCGATCGCTGACAGATGAGGCCACGGCGTTGGCCGCGGCAACCGAGTCAGCGACGCAGGAACACCGACGGATACATCGGCGACTGGGCCAGAGGTCGTGATCATGCACAACTGCTCGATCTCACCATGCTTGAGGTCTCGCAGAAAATGCTTCCAGGACATGCCTGGAAGCTGAGTCAGCGCAGCGGCAGATCGCGGAGAGATTCGCCACGGCACTTGACGATGATGGTATTCAACGCCCGAGTGCTCGATGACGTTGAGCACCTCAACGTCGGGTGCCCTTCTCGGAGTCAGAGTCGTGCTTGGAGCGAGGGCCGAGGCCCCTATGCTTGTTCTTCTGCTTGCGCCGCTTCGTCTTCGCCTGTCACGGGAGCCGCTGCCCGCCGCGACCTTCTCATGCGGGAGCCCCTGCTCAACCGCGTCTTTCGTGCGGAAGCCTCTGCTCAACCGCGTCTTTCTCGTGCGGAAGCCTCTGCTCGACCGCGTCTTTCTTGTCCGGAGCCCCTGCTCGACCGCGTCTTGCTTAAGCGGAGCCCCTGCTCGACCGCGTCTTTTCTTGTGCGGAGCCCTGCTCGACCGTGACGTTCTCGTGCGGAAGCCCCTGCTCGACCGTGACGTTCTCGGAGCCTCGATCGACCGCGATATTCTTCGGGAGCCGCTGCTCAACCGCACTACTCGAACTCTGTCGCCACTGCGATCTAGAGTCGGCACACGTTACACTGTTACACGCTGCGCACGAAGGGCCATCGCTCTGTTCGTGTCATGGAGTCTGGATCCATGACGGCAACGTGTGGCCAAAGGTTGTTGGTGGTGGACGACCGGAGAAACGCAAGCACCGCGTCGACGTCGATGTCACGAGGTCGGACCGTGCGATTCAGCCAGTCGACGTTCGGCTGATGCCGTGAAAGCCACGGCATCCCGAAGACGCAATCGAAGGATCCACCCAATTCGATCACGAGGAATTCGTCGTCCCCGTAGAAGTCATCAAACGAGTAAGCGAAGTTGACACTTCGACGGCAGCTGCCGCGGCTTACCGTCTGCATACTTGACGATCATTGAGCCGGGTCCTTCACGGACTCGCAGGCCTCTCGAGTACGAGAGGCTCTCGGCGCGAACGAAGTTGTTCGTCGCGCCGGAATCCAGCAGGGCACGGATGGGACGCCGGGCGCCCGATACGTGGAGACTGAGAATGATCAGTCTCTTGTCGCTGCTGGAGGTGGTAGCGTTCAGCTGTGCGTACAGCACAGCGGGGCTAGGAGGGGGTTCCGCCACCAAGGAACTCAAACCCTCCCTCTGCCCAGTAGGGCGCCCCGCGCCTACTGGTCGCCTCCGTTTTTTTACTGTCCGGAGTAGACAGGATCGTCGAATTCCTCGACGGTGGCGAGCACGGGGCCGGCGCGCGGCACACTGCCGCGCGATGACCAGGCTTGCGACAGCGATAGCACAACATGGGTCGCTGTCCGCTGAAGCCGCCGCGGCCACGTCCGCGGCTCGAAGTCGTCGACGACGTGTATTGGCGCGCCGAGTTCGACTCAATCGCGTCGATCTCCATCGGCGCCGCCTCGTTGTCATCATGTGGAGTCGACGGCAGGAACGCTCGGGAGGCCGTGACGCTGTAGTCTTCACGGAGCGCCGTAGCAAAGGCCTCTTCCAATGACGCGGCAGGCTTCCGCGTCAAGTAGAAACGCTGGAAGCCAGCGTTCATACCCGTCACGAAAACATGAACCTGCGTCGTCATGTCGATCGGGTTATCCGAGATGCATGACACCAGATGACGAGCGCTGGATATAGTCTCTCATCGACAGCTTGCCCTGCTTCAGGTTCAGGAAGGCCGTCCGTTGCTGAACCTCGTCTTGAGGCTCGAAAGCGAGTCGCAGATCGTCCTTGAGTTCGCCATCGTCGTGAAGCACGACGGATCTGCAACACGGCGACCGAGCGCCCATTCTTTGGCTTTGCCCGACAGTTTCGACATCAAGAAATTGGTCTGGGCAAACTCAGACGAAAGCTGTCGCGCGGCGACAGCCATGTCGACTTCGCAGAACCAGCGGTTCAGCGCCATGCGCTTGGTGCCTTCGCCGTTGTAGCTTGAGACATCGAGTTTGACGATGTCGGCCTTGTTCACTTCGGCTGCGCGGGAGTTGTCGCTCGCAGACGTGCGTCTGCAAGCTCGCGCGCCATGAACTCTTGAGCTGCAAGGCGTTGTTGTTGTTCCGACCCCGATGACAGCAGTGCCGTGATCACTGCTTCGCCGGAGATCTGTGAGAGGCGGTGAAGCCCTCCCACTCGAATCGCGTCAGGTGGGGGAACTGCTCATGTTCCAGACGCGCGCCTGACGTTCCTTCGATCGTCGTCGCGCTCATCGTTCGTGGTCGTTGGAAGGACTACGAAGTGCTACCAGGTGTAACGGGGCCAAAGCGTGCCGTTACGTAAGCTTTCGCTGGGTGTTGAGGAAGCACAGTCTTGGGCTTGAGACCAAGACTCGTTGGGTTTAGAAGCAAAATTAACTCTGAGTGATATTTAAGTTCGGTCGCAAAACCGAACTTAAGCCTAGATAGCTGCCAGCCACCAGTTGGGGTGCTGCACGCTAATTGGCTAATATGTACCTAATGGGCGACTATTGTCCAATGACATAGCGCCACGTCACAGCCAATCGGACTGTGATGTGTACCTACTTTTGTAACGGGGAACGCCCCGTTACAAGAAGAGTCTCGCTGAGGCCCCGATTCTGGTGCTGCCAGATGGCTCGAAGTCATTTCACGTTGTATGTGATTCCAGCGACTTTGCCATCGGGTGCGTGTTTACGCAATTTGATGATGAGGGCCACGAACGGGTCGTCAGCTACCAGTCACGACAGCTGAAACCAGCCGAAAAGAATTACCCTGTCCATGACAAGAAGCTTCTCGCGATGCGCTACGCTCTGATTAAATTCAGAGTGTACCTGCTCGGAGAGCAGACGTTTGCTGTCTACATAGACCAAGCGTCGCTGCGGAACGCGATGAAGAGCCCGTTTCTGTCACAGCGTATGACCCGTTGACTGTCCTTGTCGCTGAGTATAACTTCGTTGTTCATTAAAGACCGGCTTTAAGAATAACATTCTTGCTGACGCGCTGTCACGTCGCCCTGATTACGATCCGAGACGCGAAAAGGGTCATCAGATACCCGACGACGACGATGAAGACTGTTCCTGCTGTGTCGCATTGGTATCAACTCGACGATTTCAGCTCCAGTTTTACCATTGCGTCAGCAGATCGCTGAGGCGTACGGAAACAACCCGTTCTACGCGACCATATCGCGCATCTGCGCACTCCTACCATGGAGTCGTTGAAGAAGTTGACGCGCCAGACCCGCTACCACATCGAGTGATATGCGCTCGATGGCCCGCTGTTGACGTATACGATGGACAGGTTCGACTCGCAGCATGTCGTCATACCAGCTGATGACGACCTTCGTGCTAGCTTGGTCCACGAATACCCTGATGCACCCGTCGGCGGTCATTTCGGCCGCGAGAAGACGTTCGATGCGCTTTCTCGAGACTTCTACTGGCCTCGAATATACATGTGGATACGGAAATGCGTCCGTTCCAGCAAGATCTGTCAGCGCGTCAAGCCTTCCTCTTCGTCACAGGCTCCGCTGCATCCGCTGCCCATCGCCACGGAGGCGTGGTGATCCGTCAGTATGGACTTCATTTTTGATTGTTGGGACGACCAGGAGCGCACAGGCGTCCTGGTCCTCGTCGATCGCTTCAGCAAGATGGTGCATCTTGCTCCGATCGCAACCCAAGTCACGTCTCTTTCTTGATCTTGTATTTCGGCATCATGGCCTGCCGAAATGTATCGTTTCTGACGTGACCCGCGATTCACGTCCGCGTTCTGGGATCGGCACTTTGAATTGCTTGGTACACGCCTGTTAATGTCGACGGCGGTCCATCCTGAGACGGATGGGGAAACGGAGAGGGTCAATCGTGTCCTCGAGGACGTTCTCCTCAGCTACGCCACCTCCTTTGCCACGTGGAGTGACGTCCTGAGTTCGCATCAATAACGCCATTCATCCGTCAACGGGGTTGACGCCGTTCTACGTGAACAACGCGCGATATTCACGCGTTCCCGCGGTGCTCGCATTCAGTCCGACACTAGGGAGCGTCGACCATACTTTTGGTGGGGGAGGAACTGAAGGAGTGCCGAGTAACTCGGCACTGGTAAGCTGGTATGCCCACGAGCACTGTCAGTAACGAGACTGACGGGATATCGCATTTGACACCACCAGTACCGGTACCTGGTACCGGTACATTCGAGGATGTTATAGTTGCCAAACGTCATTGCTTCACGGACGTGCTTGGATACTACGAATGCTACGAGACCAAGTACGGACTTGCCTTCTGTCGCGTCTCCTGTCGCTAACTCTGCTCCAAAGGGAACTGCTTCGTTGATCAGCCCTGCCGCAGTGTCGGAGTTTGTATAGCATCGCCAAGCCGTAATGAGGTTCGTATGTGATGCGCTACAAGCAGCCGTGGACAAGCAGAAGGAAAATGCAGACAAACGGGTCGGAAGAACACGGCTGTCTTCCGACAAGGCGACATAGTCCTGTTATCGACCGACGGTATTCAATCATCGGCCGTGGCGAACTTAGGTGCAAACAAGCTCGCTCCAAGGTCCATTGGCCCTTTCAACGTTATGGAAGTCCATGGAGATGCCTACACGCTAGACATACCAACAGCGACGCTCCTACTCCCGGCGTTTAACGTCGGGAGCCTCAAGTCGTACCGTCCGGCGGATCTCCCCGATATACGTTCGCCCGATCGCGAACAGGCACGTACGACGACATCCTGACCCGACGCTGCTGACGAAGCGATGTTCCAACGCCCATCTACTCGCGCTATAACACGGTCAAGTACCGAGCTCGCTGCCAGATACTGCATCTTTGGCGCATCGTTCGTTGTCCGCTACACTTCCGACATTGTCCGCCGATTTGGCTTCGGTGCCTGGCGCCCCGGGGAGGCGTCGTCTCAGAGCCACCCGGCATCTCGACAATCGGTGAAACCGATGAAACCGCCGAAACCGGCGACCCTCCAGAGCGATTTCTCTGAAGCGACCCTACGATCCCAAGGTCCGACCTTCGTCGCGATGGTCCGCCTCCGCTTATTGATGCGTCGGGAGCTCGGCGCTACAAAGCACAAATTAGCAGTGGTGCCTGAGTAGCTGCCTCACAGCAGCTTGTATTGCCGCTTGTATTGCTAGTTGCATTGGTGCTGGCTTTGATGCTTCTATTGCTACTTATATTGCGACTTATATTACTGCTGGGATTGCTATTAGTTCCTCCTCCGCTGCTGCCTTCGTGTAGCAAATCCAAGATTTGGTCGTTATAGATCTCGACAATGCTCTCACGAAGCTAGTCCGAGTCGCCATTTTCACGATAGCGAAGACTTGTTGTACTGCGCGCGGAATCATACCGGCGTTGGCATGCACCGGATGCCATTAGCACGGTGTTCCAGCTCTCCTTCATTGTTGCCCACCATGATGTTTTTATCCGACCCTGTCTGTCCGCACGCCATGATGCAGGCAGTGTATCCGTCAGTAAAAGTCGCAATCAGCGGCTCGAGCTGCGCATACACGCCCGCCTGCATAGCCTGTGGTCCGAAGGCCTGGTCAAACGCTACACCTTGCTAGAGTGTACCACCAGCACGTTATTAAGCGCGGCAGGACCAACGCCGGCGTCGTGATTTCCTCGTCTACATCATGGCCCGGGCGCAGTTTACAGAACACGCGGATCCTTCCCGGCAGCACAGAGTGTTTTTTCTGTCATGGTCTCTCGTTCCCTCTCCTCGGTCACATACTGCTGCTGCAGCAACTTCTCTCTCTGGTTCAAATCGTCCACCACCATGGCGAGCGCGTCCTGCGTGATGGGCAGCACTTATCCCATTCATCTGCCACCTGCTCATTTAGTTCGTGGAGCGCTCCGGCCACTTCCCCAAGCTGCGTCTGTGCGTTCTGCGCTACATGTTTCCACCCTCAGCACCTCGTTCTCCTGCACAATCAGCTCCACGTCCACGGCGTGCTGCTCCAGCTCCAGCTCCTGCATCTGCACTCTCAGCGTCGTGTGCTCCTAGGTCACGCTGCTCTGCAGCGCCTTGGCGACCTTGAGCTTCGTGTGCAGCCGCTTGATCTCGTACTCGAGCTCCAGTGGCCTGTTCTGGAAGGTGGCCTTGTATCTACTGATGCCGTGCGTGTTCCTGTTGCTGGGCGACACGATGCTGGATGCCTCTTCCCGGACGCCTTTAGCTGCACCTACGGGATTTGTTTCGTTGCACTCCTGTGCCTGCCCGTGTGCCTCATTCCGATTGCTGAAGGCAGGCGCCGACGCTGCGCTCGCAGGCTGGGCAGACACGCTCGTGTCCGTTGTCATGTACGGCATCCGCGGCCACACGTCTGTGCCGTCGCCCGAGCTCGGTTCCGAGCATGTCGCGGGCATGTTCGGCAACCTATCGCTCGTCTAGAACGCCGGCATTGTGATTCCTGTCCTACAGCGCCAGCACAGCGAGCCGACGCGCGCGCATGGAGCGGTCCGTTAGAAATATGACGTTTAAAACACCGTTACGACCATCAAAGTGCGGTTGACCTCACCGAAATGTCGCTGCACCAACGAAAATGGACAAAATGAGGTGCTACTATGCTCCAAAACCGGAGGCAATCACGCGTCATAAGCAGGTTTTTTCTATCGCTAGATTCTATAATACTGAAGCCAAGTCAGCAGTCAGTCATACAAAAACTACGACAAACTGCAGCCACTAAATGCTACAATATGTACCGAATTCAAGCCGATACATCCCATATTTAGTCTTTCTAGAAAAAGTGATTGCACAGAGCCTTGCCGATACTTACTGAGTTTGTTGTTGCGATAAAATATACGCGAGGCGAATCTTTCT
>JAAVTI010001492.1:0-28728 GCA_011947335.1 Phytophthora constricta | reverse complement strand
CATTCAACCGCGGCAGAAGTGGGGCCGGTCAGCTGATTTGATATCGTTGCTGCAAACCGGGTCACTGCGCGGTAGAGTGCCGCGCACCTGCGCCGGTGCTCGCACGTGTCGAGACCCCGAGGGCTATGACGCGATCCAGGCGGCCCAGTCAACCACGACCGGGAACTGTAGGCGCGAGGCGCCCTACGGGCTGGAATGGAGGTCCGGGTCCCCCGGTGACAACCCGACCTCCTAGCCCCCCTGTGCTGCACGCACAGTTTAATGCCACCACAACCAGTGGTGACTCGTGACTGATCATCGTCAGTCTTCACGTCGCTCTCGCGCGGCGTCCTCTCCGCGCGCTCCTGGACTCCGGAGCGACGAACAACTTCTTCCGTGCATCGTTCCTGTCATTACTCCCCGGGATCTTCGTTCGGGAGGGTCCAGGCGGGATCGTCGTCAAGCTAGCTGATGGTAAGCCACACCACGTCCTGTGGCATGATATCGCGTTACCGTACATGTTTGACGGCTTCCAGAGCAACGACGATTTCCCGATATGAATTACGCGTTTGACTGTATCCTGGTGATACCGTGGCTGGAACGGTATCAGCCGGAGATCGATTGGCTGGCCCGATCAGTCAAGCGTCGAAGTGACTTAGATGTGAGCGAAGTGTTTACACACCTGCTGGTCTCTCCGTCGGACTGGCCGCATGTCCGAGCCGTGGATAAGTCATCCACGACCCAAGCCCTGCATAGAGTGAGCGATGACCCTCTCTGTATGGCATGCGCCGTGTCGCTGGTTGATGTCGAGAATTATGAGCAAGTATCCTCGTGGCGCCATGAGGATGTGAACGAGGCGGTCGAGCGTAAGCGGCTCCCGCAGAAGAACGAGGCGGTCGAGCACAGAAGACTCCCACAGAACAACGAGGCGGTCGAACACAGAGGACTCCCGCGAACCGAGCAAGTCGAGCAGGAGCTGCTCCCCGTGTGTCCGGCGGGGTTGAGATCAGGCTCACGCGCCAATAGGAGGGTGATTCGTCATCCAGCGACAGCGACGTCTCTGCTTCGAGCAGAGGCTGGAAGCGAAGAAGCGGTCGGCGACCGAAACCGCGACGTGACTTCTGCGCGGACGGACTCAGGAGATGGAGTCTGTATGCGCACTCGAATACGTAGAGGGCGACCCAGGTCGGAATCGCGTTGTCAAGGCCTCGCGACGCCAAGTCGATCACGAGTCTTCCAGGGCTTTCATGGAAGCATTTCCTGCGTGATCTGAAGGCTGGTGATATCGAACAGGTGTGTTTGGTCACCGACGCTGCCTCGTCGACTCATGAATTCAGCGCTATCAGCGACGACGACACATCGTCCCGTCCCCAAGGTGCCGAACCGAATTCGTCGCGCGAAGAGCGCTTCGCAGCACAATCATGGGCGGCACTGAAGCAGTCCGGAAAACCCGTGTACGAGATCGCCTGCGAGCATGCTGATGTATTTCCCGAGAAGATACCGGCTGAGCTTTCCGCTGATCGAGGAGTTCGACACGAGCTCGACCTCGTGCCCGGAGCGAAGTACTTCGTAACGCGGCAGTGGCCGGTGCCGCGAGATCAAGTCAAAGCAATTGACGAGTTCTTTTAGGGTCGTCGCAATGCTGGACACGTGCCCAGAGTGATCTCGCCACACTCGAGTCCGACCTTCGGTATCAAGAAAGCCACTGACGGATGACGCATTGTTCATGCTTTTAACAAGTTGAAAGATGCCACAATTCCTGCACAAACGCCGATCCCACGGAAGGACATGGTTTTGGACTCCATGTCAGGCAGCGTGATCTACAGCGCGATCGATCTTACGGATGGCTTCTACCAAATCCTCATGAGAGAGAGTGATATTGCCCTCACTGCTGTCAGCACTCCGAGTGCCATGCACTGAGAGTGGCTCGTGATGCCGCAGGTCTGAGGAATACGCCTGCCACATTTAATCAATTGGTGTCTCACGTGCTGCGGTCGCAATGCAACTTTGCGCCGAGCTACTTCGACGACATCTTCGTTCACAGCCGCGTTTAGGAGATCTCAGCGCTGTCGAGGTCCACTTACGACACTTGAGGCAGGTTTTCCAAGAGATGCGCGAAAACAAACTCTACGCGAACTTGAAGAAGTTTGTCTTCTGCGCACCGGAAATCCCTGTCCTTGGTTCCTATGTGAGCAAGAATGATGTCCGTGCATATCAAGAGAAAGTCAAGTCGATGTGTTCTTGGCCGACACCCAAGTTCCCCACGGAGCTACGTCAATGGCTGAGGCTTGCGAATTATCTCCACAAGTACACGAAGAACTACGTCGTCTTGATCCAGTCGCTGTCGCTGCTGTTGAAGAAGACGTCACGTGGTCGTGGCGGCCTGAGCACCTAGATGCCTTCGATTCGGTGAAAAGTGTAACGGGGCCAAAGCGTGCCGTTACGTAGGCTTTCGCTGGGTGTTGAGGAAGCACAGTCTTGGGCTTGAGACCAAGACTCGTTGGGTTTGGAAGCAAAATTAACTCTGAGTGATATATAAGTTCGATCGCAAAACCGAACTTAAGTCTAGGTTAGCTGCCAGCAACCAGTTGGGGTGCTGCACGCTAATTGGCTAATATGTACCTATATGGGCGACTATTGTCCAATGATATAGCGCCACGTCACAGCCAATCGGACTGTGACGTGTACCCACATTTGTAACGGGAACGCCCCGTTACATCGCCCCCACTTGAGGTAGCAGACACCCGTCTGCTTAAGAGAACGCAGAAAAGACTAAGACAAGAGGAGACTACAGCTTGGGCAATCCGAAGCGAGACAACGGGACTTGAACACAACAGGGGTCTCTCGAGAGTGCGCCTTCGCACGCTCTCATAGCGACGAGTGATCTCGACGCGAGCAAGACCTCAAAACACATTCGGCCTCACAGCGCACAAGCGACGGAGATGGCGAGGGTGAGACAGGAAGTAAACGCCCGCGAGGGCATCCAGAATGAACTCGCGCGCTGGGAACTCTACGACACCAGCGGCGCGGTAAACCCCGCGCCAGCAAGCGAGATGTGCTAGTAGTTCCGCCGCTACCGCGCCTCGCGCGGTAAGCCAGTCGAGGGCCCGCGAGGACTCGCTGCGACTGTCGTGGAATGCCTTCATTCGTCGCTGGAACGCTGAACCGGACTTCGCTGGAGTCTTGAGACGGCGCGAGTCGGCGCCCAGTCGATACGGCCTGGGCACGCTGCGCCAGGACCTTCACAACATGTGCTGGGACGAAGACCGCTACTGCTTTGTGAACGTGCAGGAGAGGTGCCCGCACTGCTCGTCGGCCACGCGACGTCCATCGGCCGAAGATTGGAGTGCTGATGTCGAAGTATCCCCTCAAGGAGACGGTATCCGCTGTCTCATCGGCTGGTACGAGCGCGCGCTCGACCAGGCTAGGCGCGCGGGTGATGAACCCGCACTTGCGCGTGCGGCGGATCCAATCGAAGCACCGCAGGACTGGACGACACCGCGCCATCTGGAGGTCGAGAGAGGGCGGCCTCGTACGCCGCCACCACATCCGGAACGTCGAGCAGCAAGCTGGCTCGAGGCTCACACGTATCCTCACTGGGCTGGATCCCGAGCCAGCGAACGAGATACTCGCGATATTGCGGAATGGCACTGGCGCGGTGAAGAGCGCCGCGGCTACTGGGGAAGCGATCGCAATGCTCGACGAGGTGATCCACGATCCAGCGCTGAGTACCAGCGCTATCCGTCAGCGGAGGAGGGCCGTCACGCTGAAAGCCGCTCGTCATGGGGGCCTTGCCACGACGCTCAGGCCCAAGCTGTTGCCCAGGAAGCGCCGGTATCTTTGTCGCAGTCAGCGCCGCAGACACCGCCGCGTGCTGCTGTGCCGGTCGTGGCTCCGGCGCCGATCAGTCTTGGCCGTCTCGGGCTTCTACGGGCCGAGGTCGATATGGCGACCGATCGCGCTCTTGAGGCTGAGCAAGAAGCTGAGCGTCTCCGGGATGAAGTGTCTCACCAGGCGGCGCGACTGCAGAGGATCGAGCAGTCGCATGAGGCTTACAAGCGCCAGTTCCTCGAGATGCGCCACGAGGTTGGTTGGGCGCCGAAGCAGCCGGCGCCGAAGAAGCAGCGGACGTCGAAGTATGAGCCCGCACCATCGCAGCAGGACGGTGCTGCAACTCCTCGTCCGGGACAGTCGCCGGGTAATAGCGCTTGAGCCGGCCGACGTAGAACGTAGGGTGAAACGCATAGCCGTAGGTATGTCTAGCGTGTAGGCGTTACCGAGCACGGCTACGATTTTGAATGGACTGATGTAGCGAGGAAGCAATTTGTTTGCTCCTAGGTTCGTCGTGGCGCTTGCTGCGATACCTGCCCGTGACCGATAATAATACACGGTCGCCAACTTTAAATTTCTCCATGTTCTTGCGTCGTCGTTTGTCTGCATATCCTTTCTGCTTGTTGACGGCCATTGCAATGGCGTCTCGCACGTATCGGACGATGGATTTCCGATGCAACATGAAGTCGGAAATGCAGCGGTCTCGTCCGCTGCAGGGATCTCATTAGGCTTGTAGTTGGCCACTGGTGACAGAGAGCCAGTCGCAGGATCTCGCGACATGGGGAAGGCTGTCGCCCGTGTCGACGCCGACGGGTTGATCAGGATCTGATCTGTCCACTCTTTCAGCGCGTTGATGCTTGGGTCGTCACTTGAACCGAAGCCACTTGAACCAGAAGTTGTTTTCGACGCCGCCAAAGGCGGGTCTCTCCCCCAATTGACTTAGGATCACGCGCTGATGTGGGATCCGCCACAGCAAGTAAAGCTGGAAAGCGAGGGTGACGCGCGTTATTCACGAAGAAGGGCGTCAGCCGTGTGGACGCGTGCACCGAATTTTTCAGTGCGAACTCGGCCATGGACAGGAACTCGCTCCAGGACGCGTACGATGTGGCGTAGCTGCGAAGCACGTCTTCCAGCACGCAATTCGCTCGATCTGTCTGGCCGTCAATCTCAGGATGGGCGGCTGTGGACATGCACAGCCGCGTACCAAGCAGCTGGAACAGACGCATCCAAAAGGCCGACGTGAAGCGCGGATCGCGATCCGACACAATACTTGATGGAAGACCGTGATGTCGGAACACGACATCGACAAAGCTCGCTGCGGATCGTCGCATCGTTGAGCTTGTTGAAGGCGTGGACGATCCGCCACCCCCTGTGGCCTTCTTCACGCAGAAGGTCGGACTCGAGCGGGGAGATACTCTCCCACACGTGTCCAGCTTGGCGACGACCTTCGAAGAAGTCATCAATAGCTTGCACCTGATCCCGAGGAAGCGGCCACTGCCGCGTCACGCAGTACTTCGCGCCTGGCACGAGGTCGATCTCGTGCTGCAAGTCTCGATCGGCAGGAAGCGTGGCCGGGATCTTGTCCGGGAAGACGTCTGCGAAGTTACGGGCGAGGTCGTAGACCGGGTTGCCCGAGGCTAGGATTGCTTCCCACGACTGCGAAGCAAAGCGCTCATCGCGTGCTGACTTGGGTTCAGCTCCTTCAGGCCGCTCATGATTACCTGGCCGATCGCTGACAGATTAGGCCACGGCGTTGGCCGCGGCAACCGAGTCAGCGGACGCAGGAACACCGACGGATACATCGGCGACTGGGCCAGAGGTCGTGATCATGCACAACTGCTCGATCTCACCATGCTTGAGGTCTCGCAGAAAATGCTTCCAGGACATGCCTGGAAGCTGAGTCAGCACAGCGGCAGATCGCGGAGTATTCGCCACGGGCACTTGACGACGATGGTATTCAACGTCCGAGTGCTCGATGACGTTAAGCACCTCAACGTCGGGTGCCTCTCCTTCGGAGTAAGAGTCGTGCTTGGAGCGAGGGCCGAGGCCCCTACGCTTGTTCTTCTGCTTGCGCCGCTTCGTCTTCGCCTGTCACAGGAGCCGCTGCCCGGCCGCGACCTTCTCATGCGGGAGCCCCTGCTCAACCGCGTCTTTCTCGTGCGGAAGCCTCTGCTCAACCGCGTCTTTCTCGTGCGGAAGCCTCTGCTCGACCGCGTCTTTCTTGTACGGGAGCCCCTGCTCGACCGCGTCTTGCTTAAGCGGGAGCCCCTGCTCAAACCGCGTCTTTCTTGTGCGGGAGCCCCTGCTCGACCGTGACGCTCTCGTGCGGAAGCCCCTGCTCGACCGTGACGTTCTCGGAGCCTCGGTCGACCGCGATATTTTTCGGGAGCTGCTGCTCAACCGCACTACTCGAACTCTGTCGCCACTGCGATCTAGAGTCGGCACACGTTACACTGTTACACGCTGCGCATGAAGGGCCATCGCTCTATTCGTGTCATGGAGTCTGGATCCATGACGGCAATGTGTGGCCAAAGGTTGTTGGTGGTGGACGACCGGAGAAACGCAAGCACCGCGTCGAAGTCGATGTCACGAGGTCGGACCGTGCGATTCAGCCAGTCGACGTTCGGCTGATACCATGAAAGCCACGGCATCCCGAAGACGCAATAGAAGGATCCACCCAATTCGATCACGAGGAACTCGTCGTCCCCGTAGAAGTCATCAAACGAGTAAGCGAAGTTGACACTTCGACGCGGCAGCTGCCGCGGCTTACCGTCTGCATACTTGACGATCATTGAGCCGGGTCCTTCACGGACTCGCGGGCCTCTCGGGAGTACCGAGAGGCTATCGGCGCGAACGAAGTTGTTCGTCGCGCCGGAATCCAGCAGGGCACGGATGGGACGCCGGGCGCCCGATACGAGGAGACTGAGAATGATCAGTCTCTTGTAGCTACTGGAGGTGGTAGCGTTCAGCTGTGCGTACAGCACAGCGGGGCTAGGAGGGGTTCCGCCACCAAGGAACGCAAACCCTCCCTCTTCCCAGTAGGGCGCCTCGCGCCTACTGGTCACCTCCGTTTTTTACTGTCCGGAGTAGACAGGATCGTCGAATTCCTCGACGGTGGCGAGCACGGAGCCGGCGCGCGGCACACTACCGCGCGATAACCAGGCTTGCGACAGCGATAGCACAACATGGGTCGCTGTCCGCTAAAGCCGCCGCGGCTACGTCCGCGGCTCGAAGTCGTCGAGGACGACGTGTATTGGCGCGCCAAGTTCGACTCAATCGCGTCGATCTCCATCGGCGCCGCCTCGTTGTCATCATGTGGAGTCGACGGCAGGAACGCTCGGGAGGCCATGACGCTGTAGTCTTCACGGAGCGCCGTAGCAAAGGCCTCTTCCAATGACGCGGCACGCTTCCACGTCAAGTAGAAACGCTGGAAGCCAGCGTTCATACCCGTCACGAAAACATGAACCTGCGTCGTCATGTCGATCGGGTTATCCAAGATGCATGACACCAGATGGCGAGCGCGCTGGATATAGTCTCTCATTGACAGCTTGCCCTGCTTCAGGTTCAGGAAGGCCGTCCGTTGCTGAATCTCGTCTTGAGGGGGCTCGAAAGCGAGTCGCAGATCGCCCTTGAGTTCGCTCATCGTCGTGAAGCACGACGGATCTGCAACACGGCGACCGAGCGCCCATTCTTTGGCTTTGCCCGACAGTTTCGACATCAAGAAATTTGTCTGGGCAAACTCAGACAAAAGCTGTCGCGCGGCGACAGCCATGTCGACTTCGCAGAACCAGCGGTTCAGCGCCATGCGCTTGGTGCCTTCGCCGTTGTAGCTTGAGACATCGAGTTTGACGATGTCGGCCTTGTTCACTTTCGGCTGCGCGGAAGTTGTCGCTCGCAAACGTGCGTCTGCAAGCTCGCGCGCCATGAACTCTTGAGCGGGAAGGCGTTGTTGTTGTTCTGACCCCGATGACAGCAGTGCCGTGATCACTGCTTCGCCGGAGATCTGTGAGAGGCGGTGAAGCCCCTCCCACTCGAATCGCGTCAGGTGGGGGAATTGCTCATGTTCCAGACGCGCGCCTGACGTTCCTTCGATCGTCGTCGCGCTCATCGTCCGTGGTTGTTGGAAGGACTACGAAGTGCTACCAGGTGTAACGGGGCCAAAGCGTGCCGTTACGTAGGCTTTCGCTGGTGTTGAGGAAGCACAGTCTTGGGCTTGAGACCAAGACTCGATGGGTTTAGAAGCAAAATTAACTCTGAGTGATATTTAAGTTCGGTCGCAAAACCGAACTTAAGCCTATGATAGCTGCCAGCCACCAGTTGGGGTGTTGCACGCTAATTGGCTAATACGCACCTAATGGGCGACTTTTGTCCAATGACATAGCGCCACGTCACAGCCAATCGGACTGTGATGTGTACTACTTTTGTAACGGGGACCGCCCCGTTACAAGAAGAGTCTCGCTGAGGCCCCGATTCTGGTGCTGCCAGATGGCTCGAAGTCATTTCACGTTGTATGTGATTCCAGCGACTTTGCCATCGGGTGCGTGTTTACGCAATTTGATGATGAGGGCCACGAACGGGTCGTCAGCTACCAGTCACGACAGCTGAAACCAGCCGAAAAGAATTACCCTGTCCATGACAAGAAGCTTCTCGCGATGCGCTACGCTCTGATTAAATTCAGAGTGTACCTGCTCGGAGAGCAGACGTTTGCTGTCTACATAGACCAAGCGTCGCTGCGGAACGCGATGAAGAGCCCGTTTCTGTCACAGCGTATGACCCGTTGACTGTCCTTGTCGCTGAGTATAACTTCGTTGTTCATTAAAGACCGGCTTTAAGAATAACATTCTTGCTGACGCGCTGTCACGTCGCCCTGATTACGATCCGAGACGCGAAAAGGGTCATCAGATACCCGACGACGACGATGAAGACTGTTCCTGCTGTGTCGCATTGGTATCAACTCGACGATTTCAGCTCCAGTTTTACCATTGCGTCAGCAGATCGCTGAGGCGTACGGAAACAACCCGTTCTACGCGACCATATCGCGCATCTGCGCACTCCTACCATGGAGTCGTTGAAGAAGTTGACGCGCCAGACCCGCTACCACATCGAGTGATATGCGCTCGATGGCCCGCTGTTGACGTATACGATGGACAGGTTCGACTCGCAGCATGTCGTCATACCAGCTGATGACGACCTTCGTGCTAGCTTGGTCCACGAATACCCTGATGCACCCGTCGGCGGTCATTTCGGCCGCGAGAAGACGTTCGATGCGCTTTCTCGAGACTTCTACTGGCCTCGAATATACATGTGGATACGGAAATGCGTCCGTTCCAGCAAGATCTGTCAGCGCGTCAAGCCTTCCTCTTCGTCACAGGCTCCGCTGCATCCGCTGCCCATCGCCACGGAGGCGTGGTGATCCGTCAGTATGGACTTCATTTTTGGATTGTTGCGGGACGACCAGGAGCGCACAGGCGTCCTGGTCCTCGTCGATCGCTTCAGCAAGATGGTGCATCTTGCTCCGATCGCAACCCAAGTCACGTCTCTTTCTTGATCTTGTATTTCGGCATCATGGCCTGCCGAAATGTATCGTTTCTGACGTGACCCGCGATTCACGTCCGCGTTCTGGGATCGGCACTTTGAATTGCTTGGTACACGCCTGTTAATGTCGACGGCGGTCCATCCTGAGACGGATGGGGAAACGGAGAGGGTCAATCGTGTCCTCGAGGACGTTCTCCTCAGCTACGCCACCTCCTTTGCCACGTGGAGTGACGTCCTGAGTTCGCATCAATAACGCCATTCATCCGTCAACGGGGTTGACGCCGTTCTACGTGAACAACGCGCGATATTCACGCGTTCCCGCGGTGCTCGCATTCAGTCCGACACTAGGGAGCGTCGACCATACTTTTGGTGGGGGAGGAACTGAAGGAGTGCCGAGTAACTCGGCACTGGTAAGCTGGTATGCCCACGAGCACTGTCAGTAACGAGACTGACGGGATATCGCATTTGACACCACCAGTACCGGTACCTGGTACCGGTACATTCGAGGATGTTATAGTTGCCAAACGTCATTGCTTCACGGACGTGCTTGGATACTACGAATGCTACGAGACCAAGTACGGACTTGCCTTCTGTCGCGTCTCCTGTCGCTAACTCTGCTCCAAAGGGAACTGCTTCGTTGATCAGCCCTGCCGCAGTGTCGGAGTTTGTATAGCATCGCCAAGCCGTAATGAGGTTCGTATGTGATGCGCTACAAGCAGCCGTGGACAAGCAGAAGGAAAATGCAGACAAACGGGTCGGAAGAACACGGCTGTCTTCCGACAAGGCGACATAGTCCTGTTATCGACCGACGGTATTCAATCATCGGCCGTGGCGAACTTAGGTGCAAACAAGCTCGCTCCAAGGTCCATTGGCCCTTTCAACGTTATGGAAGTCCATGGAGATGCCTACACGCTAGACATACCAACAGCGACGCTCCTACTCCCGGCGTTTAACGTCGGGAGCCTCAAGTCGTACCGTCCGGCGGATCTCCCCGATATACGTTCGCCCGATCGCGAACAGGCACGTACGACGACATCCTGACCCGACGCTGCTGACGAAGCGATGTTCCAACGCCCATCTACTCGCGCTATAACACGGTCAAGTACCGAGCTCGCTGCCAGATACTGCATCTTTGGCGCATCGTTCGTTGTCCGCTACACTTCCGACATTGTCCGCCGATTTGGCTTCGGTGCCTGGCGCCCCGGGGAGGCGTCGTCTCAGAGCCACCCGGCATCTCGACAATCGGTGAAACCGATGAAACCGCCGAAACCGGCGACCCTCCAGAGCGATTTCTCTGAAGCGACCCTACGATCCCAAGGTCCGACCTTTCGTCGCGATGGTCCGCCTCCGCTTATTGATGCGTCGGGAGCTCGGCGCTACAAAAGCACAAATTAGCAGTGGTGCCTGAGTAGCTGCCTCACAGCAGCTTGTATTGCCGCTTGTATTGCTAGTTGCATTGGTGCTGGCTTTGATGCTTCTATTGCTACTTATATTGCGACTTATATTACTGCTGGGATTGCTATTAGTTCCTCCTCCGCTGCTGCCTTCGTGTAGCAAATCCAAGATTTGGTCGTTATAGATCTCGACAATGCTCTCACGAAGCTAGTCCGAGTCGCCATTTTCACGATAGCGAAGACTTGTTGTACTGCGCGCGGAATCATACCGGCGTTGGCATGCACCGGATGCCATTAGCACGGTGTTCCAGCTCTCCTTCATTGTTGCCCACCATGATGTTTTTATCCGACCCTGTCTGTCCGCACGCCATGATGCAGGCAGTGTATCCGTCAGTAAAAGTCGCAATCAGCGGCTCGAGCTGCGCATACACGCCCGCCTGCATAGCCTGTGGTCCGAAGGCCTGGTCAAACGCTACACCTTGCTAGAGTGTACCACCAGCACGTTATTAAGCGCGGCAGGACCAACGCCGGCGTCGTGATTTCCTCGTCTACATCATGGCCCGGGCGCAGTTTACAGAACACGCGGATCCTTCCCGGCAGCACAGAGTGTTTTTTCTGTCATGGTCTCTCGTTCCCTCTCCTCGGTCACATACTGCTGCTGCAGCAACTTCTCTCTCTGGTTCAAATCGTCCACCACCATGGCGAGCGCGTCCTGCGTGATGGGCAGCACTTATCCCATTCATCTGCCACCTGCTCATTTAGTTCGTGGAGCGCTCCGGCCACTTCCCAAGCTGCGTCTGTGCGTTCTGCGCTACATGTTTCCACCCTCAGCACCTCGTTCTCCTGCACAATCAGCTCCACGTCCACGGCGTGCTGCTCCAGCTCCAGCTCCTGCATCTGCACTCTCAGCGTCGTGTGCTCCTAGGTCACGCTGCTCTGCAGCGCCTTGGCGACCTTGAGCTTCGTGTGCAGCCGCTTGATCTCGTACTCGAGCTCCAGTGGCCTGTTCTGGAAGGTGGCCTTGTATCTACTGATGCCGTGCGTGTTCCTGTTGCTGGGCGACACGATGCTGGATGCCTCTTCCCGGACGCCTTTAGCTGCACCTACGGGATTTGTTTCGTTGCACTCCTGTGCCTGCCCGTGTGCCTCATTCCGATTGCTGAAGGCAGGCGCCGACGCTGCGCTCGCAGGCTGGGCAGACACGCTCGTGTCCGTTGTCATGTACGGCATCCGCGGCCACACGTCTGTGCCGTCGCCCGAGCTCGGTTCCGAGCATGTCGCGGGCATGTTCGGCAACCTATCGCTCGTCTAGAACGCCGGCATTGTGATTCCTGTCCTACAGCGCCAGCACAGCGAGCCGACGCGCGCGCATGGAGCGGTCCGTTAGAAATATGACGTTTAAAACACCGTTACGACCATCAAAGTGCGGTTGACCTCACCGAAATGTCGCTGCACCAACGAAAATGGACAAAATGAGGTGCTACTATGCTCCAAAACCGGAGGCAATCACGCGTCATAAGCAGGTTTTTTCTATCGCTAGATTCTATAATACTGAAGCCAAGTCAGCAGTCAGTCATACAAAAACTACGACAAACTGCAGCCACTAAATGCTACAATATGTACCGAATTCAAGCCGATACATCCCATATTTAGTCTTTCTAGAAAAAGTGATTGCACAGAGCCTTGCCGATACTTACTGAGTTTGTTGTTGCGATAAAATATACGCGAGGCGAATCTTTCTGAGCCGATACGCACCGCGATTTCTCAGAGAGGTTATGGGCACGAGAAGTCGCAAGCATGTAAGTATGACAATATTTTACTTCAACGAGGAAAACGAGCGTAGTACCGTGGTTTGCTGATGAAGTACTCGTGGTTAAGGCGGGATGCTTTGGGAGCTAAACGAGGTGCCCGTTGAAGTGGACTAAAGTGCGTTTTTTGCAAATTTAGAGTGAGGTCGTCCCCTATCTAGCACGGTCCAATACAAAGTGCAAGTGACGAGTTTCCAACTGTTTGTTTCAAACCAATAATAAAGCACACTAGAAATGAAGCTTTTAGAGTTTATAAGTCGTTTCTATCGCCGCAAACCTGAAGTGCTCTCAGCTCTCTTGGAGCTGAGAGAACAGATCAGTATTTACTGATCCATGGAAATTCCTCACACTCAGACTTTCTCGGGATCGGTTCTGCACCCGTCCCATCTTACGATTTTGCTGTCCGCAACCAAGCAATCGTGGATTGCGGACACCAATGTTTATGGTGTGGCGATAAGGACTTGTCTAGGTTGTGCTGCACAGTGTGCATGTGTGCCGTGGGAACATCCAGACCAGCAACACTGTAGTTAGTGTTTGTCATTTTGAGTCAGTTCCCAATTTTCTTATCGCCAATGAATCGACTCTTCTCTTCGTCTTAACCGCAAAACACGTGCGCCAACTCAGCTATGAGTCTGCACCACGCTCTGCTAGTGGTAGCCACTATATATCTCCTCGCTAGCGGTAATGATCTTCTGGCAGCCCCGGAAATCCGAGCAGACCAACATTTTGTCGGTGATCTCGCCTGACGTTCAGCTCCCGGGCCATTCGGTTGCTATGGGGCATATCGGGTCCAGCAAAGAAAGACTGTTGGGGGTCGACACAACTGTCGACGACGACGACGATGACGATGACGATGAAAACACGGAGGAGAGACTTCTTACCGGTTTGTCGTCGTTGATTGGAAAAGTCTCCACCAAGATCAAGGACAAGGGCCCGCCGCTGAATACAAGGCTGGCGCAGTTTTCAAAAAGCGACGAGTCTCTTGATAATGTCAAGTTGGTGCTCAAGCTGGATAAGGTGTCTGATAATGCACTCAAGTCGGCTAAGAACTACCCTCTTTACGACAAATATGTAACCAGTCAACTCTCGACTTGGTCAAACAAGGGACTTAGTCCGGACGATGTATTGAAAAAGTTGGGTATCGCAAACCTACCCAGAGAGGCGCTAAAACGCAACCCGAACTACAAGTACTACAAATCATATATCTTCACCCAACTCCCAGAGTAGTCCGAGAAGGAACTCCTCCGAAGGACGTGTTGAACATGCTGGGAATGGGGACACTGAACCAAGGAGCAGTCCGAATTTCGAGTTTTACGACATATTGTGACGGACCAAATCTCTACATGGTTGAAGAAGGACCTCTCCCCGGACAATGTCGAGCTGATGTTGGGAATGGAAAATCTGCCCAAAACTGATTTTGTGAATAGTCCAAACCACAAGTTTTACTTCAATTTTATGAGGGAAAACTCGAATCGTGGGCGGGGAAAATTCTTTCCGATAAAAATGTCGAGGCGAAGTTGGGGTTAACGGGATTATCTAAAAACCAGCTCAAGGCCAATCCGAACTTGCAGTTCTACTAAAAAATTAAAGAAAAAATGGGAGTATGCGGGAAAAAACTGGATGAAGGAAGATACCCCACGTCCAGTGTCTGGGAGAGATTGGGGCTGGAGGAAGTGCCTACGCATGCACTGAAGACTAGCGACAATTACAAATACTATGCCGACTACGTCAACAAAGTTGATAAAAAATATGCCACTCGTCAGAAGTCAAACGAACCCGTTCCCCATATGCTCAGCAAGACAGGTACCGATGCGGAGATGTTGGCAAAAGCACAGATTTGGGCCACCAACAAATTATCCAAGGACTACGTCAAGTACGTGTTGGGGCTGGATAAGTTGAACAGAGCAGACTTTATGAAGAGCCCAAAGTACAAGTACTACGTGGAGTATAGACGTAAAGGTGGGGGAGCAGATTAGATTCCGTAACGCATAGCGTCATTGAGAATGAAGCTAGTTGAAATGGTGCTCAATCAAGTTGCTCAGGCTGCCGACAAGACTGTCGTGGCTTTTTATACTTTGTAGAGCCATAATTTTAACACAGATAGCATTAACGTTCAGGCTCTATGCATACAGTCATAGACAAAACTTCAGCTCACGAGAGACAGTATTCCGTACGTCCTGATGAGAGCATCAGCAAATACAGCAGCAATTTTACATTTAATGTAGATGAAGGTAAAAAAATGATAAGCAAAGACACCGGCGCTGCATCGCTTTCAATACTTAAAACATGTTCGCTGAAATTTATTTCAGAGTATATCCAGGAGGTGAATTTCCGCTTAAAACTCATACTTCCAGGTAAGTAGCTAATAACGATTCCAAGACACGACAATCACAAGATGCTCGATGTGGGACGGAGTTTTGGCGATTTCGGGCGATGGCATGTATTAGAAACTCGATAGTTGATTAGATACCACGATAAGGTATCTCATATAGCTGGGCCCTTCCATGTAGACGTTCGTCGTGTGGTGCGCATACAGCCTCATAGCTGACTGATACTGTACGGAATTTCGGTCACAAAATTGGAAGTTTTCGCCAGGCTGTCATTTTCACAGCTTCGACGCTCATCTTCATGTTTAAGAATTCATTTCTCAATACTCGTTAGGCAATGCGACCAAGATAACGACCTAGAAACATCATCGATGACAAACACATAATCTCGTGCGTGGTCCTTCATGCCAGAATGCGTCTGGTTCCCGTCATTCTCAAGCAGCATTGCGACTTGGCACCAAGGCTGTGGAAAACCAGATTGTGATTGTAAGATTTTGTCAATATTAACAATCACAAAAGTAGATTGTTGGCGTAGGTCCCAATCACAATCCCGATTGTGTGTAGGATTCCGTCAATGATAATAAAAATGACAGAATCCTTACATCTGCTGTAACTGTGATAGTATAGTGCGATCCTGGAACAGCGTTGTGATAGTAGGTTATCATAGTTGACCGAAATGAGTGCGAATCTAACCAGAACTATCTTGGTTTCAGTATGCTGCGAACTTAACGGGCAGGTTTCACGTTTAGTGTGATAGTCTGCTATCACTCCTCGATCGCGACCTTTGGTTAGCGACAGTCACTGCACAATATGGCGCGAGGGCGAAAAAGAGATCTCGATGATTCCTGTGATGGATCTGCAGTAGCGCAATCGCTTCAGTCCAAGAGGACGAATGCAAGCACCAAGCGCACGTATCAGTCGAAGATAAACACGATGACGACGTGGATCGCCTCGCACTTTCCAGACGCCATCGACAGCGATACGAACGAGTTGCGCATTCCTCTCCCTAAAGACGTCGTTCTTGCCTTTTTGGGCACATATGCAGCCCAGCCCACACATGCGATCGTGGGATGATGTCGATTCAAAGGACGCACCAACCAATCCGCTCTCTTCATCTTGCGTGTGGGGATACCGTAGCTCGCTAGTTGACGTGTATCACACCAAGCTGTTGGAACTGGGTCAGCCTCTTAACACAGAGCTTCGTCGTGTTCTCGACGGCTACGAGAAGACCATCAATAACTTGAAGAAACGTGGATTAATGAAGATAAACGAGGGAAAGCGTCAGTTGACATCCAGCGGGTTTGAACTTCTCGCATTGAAGCTGATGACTATGAACCCGATAAAGAAAGGTCAATCGTGGGCGACAGTGCTGTTTGGTTGGAGCTACTTTGTGTTAATGTGGAATCTAATGAGCCGGTCAGACTCTATCGATACTATCATGCTGCAGCACGTTGAGTGGGTTGACGACTGCCTCGTCGTAGCACGCACAGCCTCCGCAAGGGTAGCAGTTCGTATGCCCTTGGACAAGTTAATGGCCCTACCCCGGTGTCGGTGTACTTGCGCATGGGTCAGAGCCTTGGCAAACTGAAGGACCGATACATCCATTTTGGAGAAGGAGCGGACCAGCTTTGCGGCAGAATGATTGCCGGGTTGCCGTTCAACTCGGATCATTTTGGCGTACTTCCACCACACTTTCCACCCGCACTAACGAATCAAATGACCATAGCTTACTGGAATGAGCTCGTGAGTGGTTTTGCCAACTACCCGCGTGGTGTAAGATCAGCATTTCTCTATTTTTTGGCGTCAATTATTCATCACGAACAGTATCTGCGAGACACACTTAGTCCTGCCCACCCAATTTTTAAGACACGAGTGTTTTCGGCAAACCCGCTACTGCAACAGCAGCGTGGTGCTACCGTTTTGGGCGATAGATTTTTCGTCAGTTTGTGGGATGAAGGCAACCGGAATCCCGGCGCATCTTGCAATTGCAACACAGATGAAAGAGCTGAGACAAGAGGTTATCAAACTTCACACCGAGATGGACAAGCTCAAGACTGATGTGGCAACCAAGCTACCTGACAGTGTAGCTTGGTTGCCACATCAGTCTTGAGCTTGTCTGAGAAAGTGATTACCGAGTTAAGACAGCATTTTGTTGTTGATGGGTTGCTTCCGTGTCACTTCGCGACCTTGCTAGTCTACGAGCCGACATTGCCGAGGAATTTCGCTGTGCGATTAGCGCCATCCAAATAACCCGCGAAAATGAATGCGTGAACTCCAACGTAGAGCAACAGCCCGAGTGGCGATCATGGGACTGGGCTGACGGTCGTTTAAGTCATGCTGTCCCAATTAACTGGGAGTTTCCTGCTCGATCGACTGTAAAGGTGATGTGGAACTTATGGTTTTTCGGCAACAAGGATACTGGCATAAGGCCATACAAACTGCTCTCGAAGCAGCACGATATTAAACCAGACCACAAAATGCGGCACTCACGTGTTCGAAAAGTGATGCAGTACATGGACCATCTCGTACAGCAAGCTGCGGTCTTGCCAACTGGGGTGACCAGTATTTCTGCGCTGCAACTGGCCAAGGCCGATAAAGTGTTTGACCTCACCTTTAAAACGATGCTATCACAGCTTTACATCAACACCCTGAAGAGAGAAGAGGAGTTAACATGCGGCACGATCTACAATCGGCTGTGTAGATATCGGCAGTCAGAGCAGAGGAATTAAACGACAGTAATGTGTCAAATGAAAGAGTAGTGGATGACTTGCATGTAATTATGATAATACGACCATCCAGCCAATCCAAACGCGTCACCCAATTGTGATCTGATTACTATCACACTTGCAGTCATTATATACATTATCCTTCGTATTCGAAAGCAAGCCTAAGCGCGACATATGCACGAGCGCCCGTGCTTTCCCGCCCTTTGGCGTCATCGAAGTCATCAACTGCAGCGAGGACTGTGGCTTAGAGTTAGGGTTGGCGCTATACGCTTACACGTTGGTTTAGCTCTACGTGTGGATCACTGTTGGCGTGTTCGCAAAAAGTCGACGTCATTTCCGCTGAATCTTCCCTCGAAACAGAGACACATTGGATCAATGTTAGCGTTGCTCCTGTTCCTGTCGTGTGGGTGCCTAACGCCAATCTAGCATGCACTGTTCACGCAGGGAACAGCAAAATAAATGTGCCTAATTATTTCTACTTGCTTCTTAGAATACAAGCCGTCTCCTGTAGCCGCCCGACAGGGGCGTATCGGGCGCATCGGGGCCACGGGGTCGGTATAGTGGCTCGGTGAGAGCGCGAACGGCGCTAAGAAAAACGACAGGAACTCGATGATGTTTGTCAATATTGCAAAGGGTAAACTACTCGAATTAAGAACATATTGAATTAGAACATCAAATTCGAAAGTGTGTTTTGCAGTGGAAAACATGTGCAACCCTGTTTTTCAAAATGAAGGTGAT
The DNA here is from genome assembly GCA_011947335.1 of Phytophthora constricta. Taxonomy (NCBI): domain Eukaryota; phylum Oomycota; class Peronosporomycetes; order Peronosporales; family Peronosporaceae; genus Phytophthora; species Phytophthora constricta. Next base: position 10,390 of record JAAVTI010001492.1, on the reverse strand, counting down.
AACGACGTTCCGCGGCGTTAATGTCATTCCGAGCTTTCCGTGTTCGCGATACCGTATTTCGCCCAAAACATCATCATTCCCTCAAAACGTCGTTATCTAGGCATCGCGAAACACGACCTGAGAAACTTATGGAAGTCCCAAACTCGAACTAATTGACTATTTGCAAGTCTTTCTATCATCATCTGGGGGATATGCCCAAGGTGTTCTTCTAAGCTCTAGAGCACGTTTCATCTAACTAGTTGGCCCTCAACACGTACTTGCCGTACTCTTTGGTCCTTCCAGTAGCGGCCCAAATCTCGACCTTCGCCGCCTTCTCGGCCTCCGAGCCAGTTCTGCTGATCACGTTTACCACTGTTTTGCCAGCCTTCGCCGAGTTGATCATTTCGTTAAAAGCCATTCACACATACGACTCGTAGAGCCTGTACCCATCGCCACTTTTTACCTGACTAGCAAAAACCTTATTCAGTCCCAACCTCACCCAAGCAGCATACGTCGGGATATCCTGTTGCAGCCAGTTGGTCAACCGGTAATGCTCCTCCCATTTCACGTATTGATGGTAGTACTTGTAGTTCGGGTGCGCCTTGAGCGCAGTTCCGTACAGCTTGTTTAACCCCAACTTTGCCAAAGCTTCGTCCTGGGATAGCCCGTGCTTCGCCCAAGACAAGAGTTGAGCATCTAGAAAATCGTCGTAATAGTAGATGTAGTTTGGATTGGACGTGAGCGCCGTTCCAGACAGCTTCTGGAGACCTAACTTCGCCAGCACATTGTCTGGGGATAGGTTTTGTTTTTTCCAGGACGAGATTTGAGCTGTCATAAACTCCTCGTAATACTTGTAGTTCGAGCTCTCGAAAAATGCGTTCCCTGTCAGCTTCTCCATACGCAACTTGGCCATGACATCGGTCGGTGGGAGGCCCTTCTCCCGCCAAATAGGAAGTTGCGCAGTCACAAACTCTTCGTAATACCTGAAATTCGGGTTGAAAGTGAGCGCGTTGTCTGACAGCTTGCTCAGCCCCAACTTCACCAAAACATCGTCCAGCGATAGATCCTTCTTCGCCCAGGTCTTCAGTTGTGCGGTCACGTATAAGTTGTAGTACTTGAAGTTCGGCGCAGCTGTGAACGCGCTGCCAGTCAACGTGTCAAGTTTCAGAGCCTTCTGCACGTATTGGACGGACTTCTCATTCTTAGCCCAAATGTTTATCCTCTTGCCAATCGGCAATGCCGCTGTCAACTTTTCGCCGACGGTCGTCGAAGTTTTCGCGGCAACCTTCTCGAGTGACGCCAAAGCGCCCGGTCCTCCTGCTCTCTCTTCAGTGTCGTTTAAATCCGAGGTATAGTCATCGCCATCGTCGTTTTCATCATCATTGTCGTCGTCTTCGTCGGTCGAACTTGGTTCTTCTAGTGAGTCGGTGGAGTCTTCTAGTGAGTCGGTGGAGTTGTCATCTTCATCGGCCGTGTAAACGACCCGTAGTGACCTCCTTTCACGGACGTCGTTGCCAGCACGGACCGGACCAAAGTTTAGCAACGAAACTATTTTCTGGTGGGACACCGCCGTCGCCAACACGTCTGTGCTGCTGGAGTGTAGAGCGACCGTCACCGCGAACGTAATGCTGCCCAAACACATAGCTGGCGTTACAATAGCCGTTCTGAGGGGAAAAGGAAATTGATAAGTGATGGCCAGATCGCCCTGAGAAAAAAGTATTACGGATGGCAAAGCTCGTGCTCAATCCCACATGGAAGATTATTCGGGAAGAGTCAAGGTGGCGAACCAACTGGAAGCCTCCGTACATCTTGCTCTAGAAGCTGGAGTGACTCGAGTGACTAAGACCGACCTGCTTCAATCTTTGCACGCACGAAATGACAGAGTGAGGACTCTCGTAGACGATGGATGCACCAGCGGGTCGGAGATGGAACTTCCATTGGAAGTAGCGCTGCTTTTGCCAAAATGAACTGCACCAGGATTCTCAAGGCGACACATGCAATAAATCATTTTTCTTCGGTGACACCCTCCGCTCGCCTCCCTTTTCAACCCTGTAGCGAGTCGAAAGCTGAGCAGCATCAAACACATGAACCAATTCCTGGAGAGCACCGTTGGGGAGTGCAATCTCACGCACTTCCTTCCTCCGCGACCGTGCTGAGATTCACCTGCTGCTGCTTCCTCCGCGCTTCGGCGAACCGCTGCCGCAGCGACATGGCCACCGCGGCCACGGGCCTCATGTCCTCCACCTTCAGCCCTCGTCAACTGGACCTTTTACGATTTTTCCATCGTCCCCCAACGTGTCCTCTACCGGTAAACGTCCACATCGAATCCCACTCTCTTCCTCCTGTTTATCAATGGCCACCCGATGGTCATGCGCCGCCACCGCTTTTTGCAGCCGCCGCACCTCCTTCCGGCACTTTTTCTGGTTGTCCATCAGCATCTCCAGAGCGTCCTCCACCTGCTGGTGGATGGACGTTTCGCTTTTTTCCACCAGATGTTTTTCCTGCTCGTCCAGTCGAATTTGCAGCAGCTTCAACTGCGTCTCCGTGGCTGTCCAACTGGTCGCCAGTCTCTCTGTGGACGCTAAATGTTGCGTTTGGGCGTCTGCAGACACCTTGGCAGTGGCCGCCAGCTCCCCCAGAGCCTTGACAGACGTTGTTTACTCTTGGCTGGAAGAAAGTATGGTAACGTAAACTATTGTAAACAAGTCAACTCACGGTCGTAACAACGCACCGTAGCGACTGTCCGCCAGGGTTTGCGCCTGCTGCAGCTGAGCCTTGAGCTGAAGCAGCTCCCTCTGCAAGCTCTCGATGCGTGGATCCTCATTAGTGGCAGCCGGGGCCTCCCTTGTTACCGTTGCTACCGAGTGGTTTACATTTGTTACAGACGCTTGTTGCGCCACCAGCAGGCGGTGCAGACGCCGCAGCTCCTTGGCCATGAGCAGGAAGGAGGTGCGAACCACCTCGGGCACGTCCTGCCACTCCGCCTGACCCTCCACCATGCGCTGGCCGAACGCCAGCCCCAGCAGTAATTGAAGCCGCGCGTTCTCCAGCTCCATCGAGACGATCTTCAAAGTGTACCAGCCGATAGTGAACCCAAGTGAAAGGTACACTGCACAACCTTCTGCTCTACTTTTTGTTGTTCATCCAACTCCAAGTCAAAGGTACAATTCTCTGGATATTTATTATCCAGAGTTTTAGGTGGGGATCGCTGACCCTCGCCAAACTTGTTTAAACGCATATTGCAGTACATTTCGTAATTTAACGAAACCTGAATCTCTATTGCACGCTGCCATAAACGGTCGGGAAATCGAATACCTGTCTCACTTCTTATCGCAAATTGGTGAATGTTGACCCATCCGGACTCTAACAACCTTCATACGACCTCACGATAGGCCACATTCGTTCAGCATTCATGCAACATGAGAAGCACTAATTGACTTAGTAGACTTCTGCCGCGGTGCCTGAGCGCAATGAGCGGGGCAAATTTGCAGTCTTATTGAAGATTGCACAACACTGGGCAAACACAATTTGAGTGGAGTTTAATACTTCAACCCTGCGAGCATTTTGTCGTGAATCGGAAGCGGTCTTCCTTCTTTTTCACAAGACGGACACGAAAGATGCTAGTGGACACATCGGTCGCTGGTACTGCTTGGGTCGCTGGTGCAGCTTCTTGGGTCGAGGCTCGTGCTGCTCGCACTTCAGTTGTGTAGCTGCTTAAAAGTGTGACCATTTCCGGAAAATGTTTTTGCCACCGATACAAATATCCAGAGCTCTCCGGGCAACGCACGGCATTAGTTTAAGTAAAGTCAGGGTGCAATTTACTTCAAGTCCTAACATTTTGTTGGCCAAGTCTCGCTTAAGATTCTGTTGCGAAGTCACTCAAATATTTTTGTGTAAACGTATGCCACAGCGGAGGGGATTAAATCGTCAAAAGAAAAACATCACTACTAGTCGCAGTGCAGAAAGCGCAGGCGGTGGCGAAGAGTTTCGTGTTGATGAAGGTCCTGCTGTGAAATGGATTGAATCACTTGAATGACAGCTGAAGACAACGAAATCACTTCAGCCAGCTCGAAAATGCGTAGGCGAACGGCCTGCCACACCAAACCGATCGCTTTGCTATTATGCGAGTGCGTTTGTTGCTGCTGCTCTTTCTGGAACGCGTCGACTCCACACGTAAGAGCCACAATCCATCGGTTCAACGTGTCGGCACTGGGTGCAACGAAAGCACCAGCAAGTACGGAAGCAATTTTGTTATCTGCTTCGGCATTGTTGTCAGATCCGTCTTTACGGTCGCCAATTTGAGAGAGAAGCTGTGCATGGGCATCGCGTGCGACGTGATTCCTCGAATACAAAGCATCCGAATGGAGAACGCCGGCGTGTGATCGTTCCCAAAAACAACTTGAAGCGTCGATCCATCCTTGGAAAGTTTGAGCAGTACGTTCTCGGTTTGTTGCTGCATGGTCGAGTCCGTAGCAGCTCGAACGAGCTGGAATGTGGTTCCTCGCTTGGCTTCGCGGATGCCGCTCAGGTTCAGTCTCTTCTCGTGTTGCACGACCGCACAACATCAGTGAGTCCTTGCCTTCCAGTCCAGAAAAAAACTAAACGCGTCAAACCTGGAGCTGCTGCAGTCGCTGTGGCAGCGTCTGAGACGAGACCTGTGGTGTGGCTTGTGCACCCGAGAGCAGAACATCCTGCAGTGAAGACGGTCAGTATTGGAATAAAGGCAAGCCGAGCACCAAAGCGAGTGCAGTCACCTGGAAGAGCTGCTGGGCTCTACGCGGGTGTAGGGGCAGCGACATTAGCCGACGGGGTTCACTCGTCGCCGTGTCTTGCTGCTGCTGCATTGCGAAAACGAGGCTAAAGGACGTTGGTGAACCGACGACTGCTGGTCGTTTTCACATTGGCAAAGATGGCAGCTTCCCCTAGGCTTCTAGATGTGCCCGAGACGAGTCCGCCGTTCAGTTTCGACGATGCCAAACTGCACGCTCTTCAAGCGGAGCTTCCGATAGATCTGCAGTTGCTGCGTCTTCGACTGCGCTTCGGGTTGCCGCTTCGTGTGCAACTTGGACAGAAGTTCCGCGTGGTTGTCGACCTTGTCGACGAGATGGGGCAGCCGCCGAGATATCTCGAACCCCCTGGAGACCTGGATGTTTATCTCGCTTCCCAACGCAGAGGTTCGGAACACAATAATGCCGTGGAGGATGACCAGCTCACTCTGAATGTGGAGAAGAAGTCTTCACCTGTACACGCCAAGCAACGCCAAACGAAGTGGGTGTTTTGGGTCTCGCTGCACAGCTCAACCGCGATGGAAGATGTTGCTGTCAGACCTAGCGATATTCACGCGAGTCTCAGGATCCAGATGAAGCAGAAGCTGCTTATGCAAAAAGACAATGAAAAGGATCTTAGTTGCTCAAGACGGCTACTTCAGCAGTTCTGTCAGGAGAGTTCGTGGCTAAGCGAGAGCACCCTAGTGCTGCCGCTTCAAGTGGAGCTTGACGTCGAGATTGCCACTGAATTGAACGACGAGGTCGCTACTAGCACAGTCTGCCAAAGGCTCTTTTGCACCTTGCTGTGGCCGAGAGGCAACAACGACAATGATGAAGAGCGCGGATTGCTACTCGTTGAGGAGCACTACGGTGATGCCATGGGTTCTCACGTATGGGATGCTTCAATCCTGCTAAGCTTCGCGGTGCTTCAAGCGGGGATTGTGGCCTCGAAATCTTCACAGCAGAAGACGGTGGCAGGGGGAACGCGGGCAATGCTAGAACTCGGTTCTGGCTGTGGGCTGTTCGCGACGGTCCTAGCATCATTCCAGTCGCCCTACCGGACCATTTTCACAGAAAAGTCCAATTGCACAGAGCTACTGCGAGCGAATCTCCTACGAAATGGATCACCTTCTGCGCTTGTGCTGCCTCTGGAGTGGGGCTCATCGTTGCCCAGCGTGTTGCGTGAAGCAGGCGTTGGCGTCGTGTTCGCAGCCGATGTGCTTTACAACTGGGCTGCGCACGAGGCTCTACTCGATACTCTGATTGCTTTCGAGCAGGAGCACACGCCTACCGACGGCATGTGTGTGTTCCTCGCCCACAAACGCCGAGGGAAAGTTTCTGCAGCAATGCTCGATGCCCTCGCGACTGGAACCTTCGAGTACGCTGCGCAATGTGGAGTCATAACCGACCCAACGAACTGCAAATGGCAGCAATGGCACGTTGACAAGCTCGCAGCGCTCGGACGCGTGGAACTATTCCAAATCTCGCGTCGAGCGTGACGTCAAGCCACTAGTCAACGCCAAGACAAGGCAGCACACAGGACATGCAAACTGCGAATTGTTTCGAGTCCCTCAGCGAAAAAGTTCTCCACAGACTGATCCGAAAGTAAGCGGATTCGGTTAGAGCTAATAACTGTCTATCATCGGGAGCTCTTCTACCGGTCGACACATTTATTGGTTTGGCAGCGCTCAGATTGAGTAGGAGAGATGATTATAGTTCGTCATCACATTCGATCGAATCATAAAAGTCAATTCCTCATAGCGCCACCAACTAAACAAGCACCACAGTGCAGAATTCAATAACTAAAAAGACATGTCGAAATGCTGATTCTTCTGGAGGTGTTAGGCCGCAAAACGCGGGCCGGCACCTCCCAAAGTGCCCAGCGCTTCTGGCCGTCCCAAGGGACTTTCACGTCAGGCTGATAGACCCAACATCCACAAGAGGGGCCTGCTCTGGCCGCCGGGTACAAAAGTACGGAAGACCCAGGCGTCGCATGGGGAGCGACGTGAGTGGCAAACGGGGCATCGAAAGGCTCACACACACGACTAATTCCTGTAGCTGGAGACCTGATCGAGAAGACGCCAATGGAGAACTGAAGCAGAATGGCAGTTGAGCTGCCCAGCGCAGAAATGACTGGCCAGCAGAAAGCCGAATGTGATTGGCTGGACGACGACGAAGGGGCAACTGTATCCCACAGAGCATTTGGTACATAGTGAGGTACCGTGCCTTGTTAAAGTGATGCCCCCTGTTGAACTGGTCAATGGATTTGAGTTGAACTACTGACATATTCACGGGTATTAATAATGTGTGAAGCCTTGACAACTTGTGTTTTAGGGGCCATACTAAATTGCCTACTTACCCTCGTTAGCTTTGGCCGCCTAGAGTTTGATCACCTTTTTCTCAAAGTACTCGAGGTACTTGTACTTACTCGTCCGATCCCTAACATCACCCATGCATCGGCACCCACGTACAGTAGTCAACTTACTCGCTTCCCGCTCTTGCATAAAGGCCTGGTAGTACTTGTAGTTCTTGTGGCCCTTGAGCGCATTTTTCGACAAGTTATCCATCTTCAACGCCTTCTTCACGTATTCGGGAGACGCGTTTGCCTTCAGCCATACGAACCTTATTGTCCACTTGCCTGTCGACGACAGACCTGACAACAATCCCCTTTCTTCGGTGTCATCCACATCAGAGGAATCGTCGGTGTCCTCGTCGTGATCTACGGGGTCAGTTGGGTCGGCATCCTCATTGGCCGTATGGTCGACTCGCAGAAACCTTTTTCCGTTGGCATCGCCGTAGTTAGCAATGGTCGAGTGGCCTAGAACGACAGGAGCGACCATCATCGGTATCTTAGTCTGTTGGGATTCCATGGTCGCCGAGACAGTATAACTGCAGGCGAAAATGGCGGTCACAGTCAAGATGCTAGAAATTGAGAATACGAAGCAGTCACAGGTGATGTAGGCTCTTGAACGCAGCAGAGTAAACTGCGAACTGACAAGCAGCCCGAGTCGTCCGAGGGGGATTACTTGGACTTAAATGCCTCCAGTGAGTGGAAGTCGATGAAAAACATGGCCAACAAGCAAATCAAAAGTACGGACAGACTATTAGCTCACAAACAGCTTTGCGATCTCGAGATAGGGGATTACTCGCTTGTAGATGCCTGTGGTGAGAGTAAATCATCTTGAGCGCAACAGTGCTAAGTTTATTAGCGCAAGGTCACATGTATCCTGCCATCTTTCGCCAATGTTTGGACAAAGCAAAAGAAGCGGGGAGGGCTTCTCATTGCTGAAAGTCCGGTTCTGTAATCGACCGGAAGATGTGCGGGATTAATAGGACGGAGCATGACCACTCCTCGTTGGCAGTGCGGATGTGAGTACACATTGGATCTACCAGTCTTAAGTCCACACTCTGGCTTATTTGTGTTTGTCCTTCCTCCGTGAAGCGTGCTGCTGACGGAAGAAGCGTATGAAATTGGTGGCACACTGCATTTCCGTCAAAAGCTCATCGAATTCCTTCTGGAAGCTGCTAAAGTCGCCAACGTCGCTTGCAGCCACAGCGTGCAACAACTTGGCAACAAACACTTGTACACGACGAGCGCAAACGAACTCCGAGGCACGGGCTATAAAGTCCAGGGTCACTACCAACGCCCCACGGTTGCGTGAACTCAGTGCAGAACGCAGTGACGGGACCATCTGTGTGTCCACCAACTCTGAGTAGCCGTCCATCATCTCGGCCATTGCTGTACGGTTTTGCACGTACAGCGCCAACGCCGCCTTGGTATCCACCGGCGTAAGCAGCTCCAGTTCCTGAAGTGTTGGAAATAATCGTTCCGAATCAGTGAGGGAGTTCTCATCGCCTAGTTCGACTGGTTCGGGCGACTGAGTGCCAACTTCCTGTTGGTACTGCGTGTGTTGGCCGTAGCCCTTAGCGGAGTCCTCTGAATCGCTATAATCGTCGTCTGAATTGTACTCCGAGTCGCCATCATCACCGTCAACGGAACTTTGCTTCTTCTTTTTCGTGCCGGCCGAGTAGATATCAGCATGGAGTTTTTGGTAGAGGCCACCGATTCCGTCTTGCTGCACTTCCTGGTGTTTTTGTGCATCTGCATCAATAAACCCACGTGTTTGAAGCGATCACGGAAGTGTGCAGCTGTGGGTGACATTCCAACACGGGCATGCGTTTCTGCTGCTAGTGCACGATCCACCTCCTTCTCTTTGTACTTGATGATACCGAGCATCGCTGCATCCTCTCTCGCAAAAAGCTGCAGCACGTGTTCATTGAAAAGTTGTGTGTGACTGCTTTCGCTGGAAGTCGCGAATGAAATGATGTTTCCTGCATCAACCGTTGACTCGTAGCGAGAAGTGTCTTTCGCCGAGGAAATACGTCGAGATTCCAAGCTCTGCTGCATAAAGGATGATGCTAGTGCCGCATTTGCTGCCGCTGTAGTTTCGGACCTGGCAGTACGGCCTGCTCTGCTGTGCAACGTTCTCCTGGTTGCTGGGGCTACAGCAATGCCCACGTCACGGCTGCTTTGCAGATTATTTCCCCCGACGCCACTGCTGTCTACCAAATTCTCCTGCTCTAGCATTTGCATGACATCGCGAAATTGGCAGCAAAGGTTGTATCCGATAGTGGACGAATGGCAAAGTGCGCAGCTCGACACACTCAAAGACGGCTCTGACACTAATCGTGCCGATTGCTGCGAACTGGCACCACTGTCATGGTTGTCTGCCTTAAAAACATATTTGTCGGGATTGGGCAACGATACGCTCGAGCGCCTTCTACCTGCATCTCTTGCAGAATCCACCGATGAACTGCGTCGCAACGAACCGTTGAAGTGCTCTTGTTGTTCTCCACCATTCGCATTACGCCCGGTATTTTTGCTTTTCTCAGCTTCACCCCTGACACTATTGAGACGGCCACTGCTTCCTGTTTTGACATCGCTGCGCGTTGTTTTATCATGGAAGCCAAGATCTACGTTCATGCTCTGGGCTTTTTCGCCAATATGTCGATCGATTCGCTTTAGTCGCCACTCTTGGCGTTCCGCATAGCGGCTTTCAGTTTGGCGCGTTGAAGCCGCTACCTGTGCACGAAGTTGTGCGGTAAACCCGCTTCCACCGCGTAAATTTGGGCCATAGACTTTTGTTTGGCCGGCACGCATGCGCTGAGACTGCTTTAATTGCGACTTTGCTCGTAGAAGCAATCGCTCCATTTGCTGTTGAGCTAACGACAATCCAGCACTACCGCTGCTCGAATCTAGCAACCTTAGCTTCCAGGCACCACGACGTTCAACCACATACGCACCGGGTTTCGCATCCTTGCCTGCCACTGCAGGGTAATTGACGCAGGACAGCAACACCAGCATCAGAGTCAGCCCCCAGATAAAACCAATCCTGCTCGAGATAGACCTCATCGTTGTTGTAGACAAAGTTCTAAGCAAGGTTGCAAGTGACAGAGATCGTTACCGAACAGCCTAACTGAGCGGTGTTATGATAAGAAGACGTACATCCTTTTGCTTGCGACGCTGACATACGGCGGAACGGATAATCCATTTCCCCAACATTTTTGCGCTTTTGTTGCGCAGACGGGATTGGATCTCGTCCACCTGGAAGTCGCCTTCATCTCGACTCTGAATTCCCAGTAAA
>JAAVTI010001490.1:0-11743 GCA_011947335.1 Phytophthora constricta | reverse complement strand
GTCCATTGCAAGATCTGCTGCTGGGGCCCCGAGTACTTGTGCGCCAACGAGCGTGGAGGAAGCGCAGCAGAATCTTGCTGCTGATGGGAAGTATTGCCATCAGTGAGGGTTGCGTAGGAAAGCCACACCTCTAAGAAGCGGAACTGCACAAGCTCACTTAGATTTTCTTGGTGGTCGCATGATATTTCAGCCAACAGAAACCACAGCATCTGCTTGAACTCGAAGTCTTCGTCGCTGTTTGTGGCGTAGTATTGGCTGCTAGCTGTGATGGCTGATGCGGTTGCAGACGACTTGACTTGATGATAGCGTCCAGGAGCCTTTTCTGGTGATTTGGCATGTGAGAGCTCTGCCGAAGTAGCATAAGAGAAGAGACAAGCAGTCAAGCCAGTAGAATAGAAGAAATTGAGATTCCGGCATCGCTTCGCTAGCAGCTGCAATATCATAAGACACTCGTTTCGCATTTCCTTATCTTGTTGGCGATAGCCCCGAGCGAGAAGCAGCTCTAGTACGTGAAGCAGAGCGTAAAAGGTAAATTCATTGCCCAAGAAAAAGTCGCGTTGCGCAGCCGGAAGGTTTCCAGGAGTTCTTTCTGGATGTGCACTTGGTTATCGAAGACATTTTCTCGTGACTGAGCTCCAGCACGTTCCATACAATTTCAAGACACAGCGGCAATAGTTCATCTTGTGGATCTGAAATGTTTTCGAGAAGGAAGACGACATAATGAAGTGCGCCACTCACGACTAAAACTTCTGCACATCGCTGGTAAGATGAGATTTCGTAAAGCAGGTCGATGAGAGGAAAGAGAAGCACAGAAATCCTCATTTGAATGGGCACCACTTTGTCATTAAGCTCCAGCGGCACTTCTTCTTGGGCGAAATTGATATCGCTTGCCGTGGGTTCTTGTACAGGATCTGAAGGCGATGCAAGTCCATCGAATGCTTCCTCTTTTTTCAGCAGACGCTTTTCGATCATAGTTCGTATTACTGGGCGCACTTTTACTTCTGCTCGATTGAACCGAAGCACCTTCGAAATCATTTAAACGTCGGTGAACTGCACTGGGTGCGGAGCTGGACTTTGATATACGAGCTGGAGCTTGGCTTTGGTCCGGCAAGCTGCTGGTACCATTCCTGTTTGAAGTCTCTACGTGGACTTCCTCCTTTTGCTCATTTGGGATTTCATCTCGCTGAGAGAAGCCGTTGCGTGCAGTTGGCGGGGCCGATAACGGCTTTTTAACGGGTACTTGCACTCTAAAACTTTGTTCGGACCGACTAGTTTCGAGCAGGGTGGATCTGGCTGTCATTTCCCCACTATTTGTATTCCCCGCTCTTGGTACTTCAAGTTGATGATTAGGTAGCATTTTCATCTTATCATCGTCTGCAGTAGCTTCGCTTTGGTTTCCTGTCGGGTCTCGTTCTTGCTCTACCAGTATCGGCTCTTCTGTATACGGATTTCCTTCTTCCTCCAGTTCGTCGTCAGGAAATAAGTCATGCATGACTGCAACAATTGCATCAACCGTTCGCGTCTCCTCCATGAGATTTTGACTGAAAATACGAGGTGTGAGTCGCAGGTCATCTTTGCTCTCCACATTATTCCCCCTCAGTTTCGGTGTTCGAGCCAAACCTGAAAAACAGAGAGAATAAGTCGAGATAGCCATATTAACCGGAATAAATACTGGGAGGCGCTTACAATTGCCGGTGGCAAACATCCGAAGCGCTTCAGCCGCTGCAACTTGTACTTCGATGTCGTTAAACGAAAGTAGCTCCCCAAGAGTGGGGAGCAGTCCATGAAGAAGACTCGGATTGGTGATCTCTTCGTTCGCCTTTTGCCGGATGAATGGCTGCGATGGTGCAAAACAACCGTCAGGAGAGAGAAATGCCTAGCTTACCAGCTATTTCTCCGGAAACTTCAACTCCTCACCTTGCAGCACCTCGTGATAGCCACAACAAGCTGTTCCGTGAACTGCAGGACCCCGTCCAGCACTTTGTCGCGTAGAAGCTGGAGCAGATCGCTCACAAGCGGTAGGTCCGCCACCTTCCAACTGCCTCAACGCACAATAGCATCCGTTTTCAGGAACAACAAAACATATCCGCACTATGCAACAACAATCTAAGCCGTGGGATACCCCAGTTCGTTCTCGTAGAGGATGTTCTTGGTGAGCGCCAGATGCCGCGCGTGGTTGCTCTGCGTCTGCGGGTCATCCACTGACGCAAATAACTTGTAGAAACTCTCTCTCGACGCCTCCGTCGTGGCCGATCCAGGACGCTCGGACGGTGACGACGACAAGTGCCGACGCGAAGTCATCTCGAAGGTGGAAAATGCCAAATGGGACGCGTCGTTTCAAGATACACATCTAACATAAAACCCTGATATTACCCGTAAACCGGTGTGCTTCGTAGCGGCAATCTGGAAATTGAGCGGAGACGAAAGCGAGTCGTCCTTGGAGAATAAAAAGCGCCAGAGCAATGCACTTTCAGATTTTAGCAGCAGCGCAGCAGAGAAGCCTTTAAACTTTTGAGCTCGCGAAGAGATTCTGGCGTAGCGAGTGATAACAGTGTCAGCGTTTAAGCAGGAAATGATCGAGCGGCAATGACAACCGGCTCGGGCTGGCTGAGATTCCAGTGCCGCTCGTTCCGGAAGAAACCATTACAGACCATGAAAAACACTTCCGAGGGTGGCTTCTGGAGCACAAGATGCTTCTCTCCACACTGAACGCTCGTCCGTACCCGGAACGTGGCTATCGCTGTCAGTTGGCGCGATCAAAAATTACGTCAAGGGAAGACGCTTTGGCTCGATATCGCCCGCAGAAACACGGACAGTATACCAACTGGCGAAACGATGAACAGAACCCCACAGGATCGGACAAAGTGAGGAGGTTCTTATAACGAAGACAACGGACGCATACAAGATTATGATTCTCTTGCGGAGCGCCACAAAGATCGAGGACGTAAGTTGAATTAGGCCAAATAGATTTACCGGAAAATGTGCTAGATTCCCTGGGAGTTTGAGCACACAGTGTGCTGATTTAGCTGAACCTACACTTGCAAAGACGTAAATGGTGCTAGAAGCACGGCACAGCACCCTTCGTATGGGTATTATCAGCCTGTGAGTGGGGTGACTCCTTCACAGAAGGAGGGTGAAAGCAGGAACGAGTCTGATGAAAGGACTGCAGTGGTGTCTACAACAACTGAAGTGGAATCGACTCATTCGGAGGCTCATACAAGCCTGCACGCCCAGGGTCTCCACAAAAACCTTGGAGGGGCAGTTGGGACTGAGACGTATTCTTCAGCGGCATCTGACTGTGAAGTTGACAAGATTTCCGTCTCACCCTCTTGAAGATACTTCCAAGCTTGGTCATAGAGTTGGTACTTCCAAGCTTGGTCATGGAGTTGGTAATTCGCCTGCAGGAGCTTGAAGAGACATCAAACTGTAATGGGAGCGCAACAGCATTGCCTCCGCGTGGCAGACATGACGGACAGACTCAGGATGGTGACGAGGAGGAGCACGAAGTGCAGGACAGCTGCAGAGTGGCGAACGTGGAGGGATCTTAGCAGTCAGTTGAAGTTGCACAATCAGGAGGTCAGACGGCCGAGTGGTCGCCCTGGATGGGCGCAATGATTGACAAGCATCAGTGGAAACAGAGTGGAGGAGAGATCGCGAGAATTTGCGGCAGGAGACAGACTGGTGAACCGGCAGTGGAAGACGGAGTTGCCGTTGTTGAGACGCACGAAGCAAAGAGAGGTGGCGGTTGACGGGAGTCAGTCGACAGCCCCGCTCGAAACAGTTGTTGACGGGCAGTGGCCGACGGGTCTAGCCTACGGACGGTCGAGCGAGCAAGGACAAGTGGCGCACAGAGAGACGACCGGGAGGAGCCCAGTGTGTTCCCGAGTCCCCGAGTTGCGACGTAAGGGGCCAGTGTGTTCCGAGTGTCGAGGGCAGGCGTTGCAGGAAGACTCGAAGTGTTGGTCGCGTGACCTTGAGCGTGAGTTAGTTAGTTGCTGAAGGGAAATACAAAAGTTGGTGGTTGTCGAAAGTTGAGGGACACCGGCACAGAGGACAACAGTTGGTTCTCTGTAGGCGGTAAAGGACCGAAGGACAGTTTGAGTGAACGACACACTGGGGTACGACCAAACCCGGCGTGCAGGGTATTTAGACACGTTACATGGTGGTCATACAGGGGCTCCTATTAAACAGTGATCAACTGTAGAAGTTCCAGCGGCGCGAACCAGAAAGATGGCGAGAACGAAGACGACAGTGACGAAGGCGAAGACAGGCAGCCCGGTGCTCGGAGTGACGACGAGGTCGCGATCCGCGTCAAGATCAGTGACGCCGACAGCGCAAGCCGGTGCACCAGTCGCCCAAGCAGCCGTGTCGCCAGTCGCACAGCCAGCGACCCAACCCGACGAGGAAGAAGCATCACCTCCAAATGCACAGACAGCAGGACAACCAACCCCAGAGACACAACCAGATCCAGTGAGCAACGTGGCGGCACTTAGCACCATCATGCAGCAGCTCGTGACGACGGTGACGAAATTGGAAGCTCGAGTGGGCACCATTGAAGCACCACAAGCAGTGGCATCAGCACGACCAGTACGAGTAGCAGCGCCGGGCAGACCATCGAACCCACCAGCGACACCCGACCCAAGTGACGATGACGATGACGACGACGGCGATGACAGTAGTGACGACGGCTCGAGTAACAGTGACTCCAGTAGCGACAGCTCGGACGGAACGCCAGCAGCGCGACACCGACGACATGGTAAGCGCCGACGCAACATCAAGGACCTGAATTGCCCACATATACACCGTCCCCGAAGATCTCCGTCTCGACTTGGATTGACAGAGTCGATTTAGCGTTGGAAGGTGCGAGGCGAGCAGGTCGAGGAAAATGGACCGACCGCGAACTATATTTCATCTTGGGTAACAAGCTGATGGATAGTGCGTCGAAGTGGTGGGTCACGATGAACAGGAAACCCCACAAGCGTGAGGTCTGATTCTCTATGAAGCGAAAACCTGGTAATTTATATAGGTGGGCCATTCAAACGTGTAGGGAGTTGAATACGAATAATAAGTGTAGTTGGTACCGTAGCGTGTATAGAACAGACGTGGACGACGTTGAAGAAAGCATTGTTGAGACGATACGGCGAACGCCTGGACAAGTCAGCCGCGGAGTGGCGAGTCAACCAGCGACGCTTGATCCCAGGAGAGACGTACGCAGACTTTGCTGCAGGACGGCGCGACGCCACGAGCAGGAACCGAGTCAGTGAACGTGTGTTGTTGGCGCAGTTTTATCGGTGCTTGGACAAGACGGTGCGATCGTTGGTGCGTCAGCAACCGAAGCCGAAAACGTTGGAGGAGGCCGTTGACATGGCCATGGACATCGATGATAGTGATGAGAACGTTGCGCTCGGAATGCTGAACATCGGACAATCGTGGGCTACAGCGCCTAGTCCGCTCTTGGTGCAGATGACCGGCACGACAGGTACGACGATGGTGATTCCAGGTGTCGGCAGTACGGGGATGCCAGGTAGTAACACGACGATGGCAGGCGGTACACATGCCACGGCAAACGGCGTCGATACCGAAAGTTTGGCGATATTCACCAACCCGCAAGGCGTGCACAACAAGTTTACGGGGACTTGGCAGGTTCCAAGAGGTCGAGTCTAGAACGGGCGATTTTGGTCACTGACGGAGAGGAAGGCGAAGCGCACCAGCACCCCAAGGAATGAGTCAGTTGAAAGATGTGCGACTAAGAAGGCGGACAGAAAGCAAAGGTGATGCGAGCGCAAGCAGCTGCTGAATCCAGCGACGGCGAGGAGTCCGACGAGATAGATGCACCACCGCCAAAACGACAGAGACGGCAGAAGGCGACAGTACGCAAGGTGACGGAAGAGGTGAATAAAGAGGTCTCCGACAAGGCGACTCCTCAGAATAACAGGCCGTTTCCGAACAGCACCCAGCAGGGATTGCAATGCTACGTGATACAGGGCGAGAGCTACGCTCTGTTTCTTAGCATACACAGTATGCGCGTATTGAGGAAGCGTAGACTTAAAGTTTGTATGTAAAATAGAAATACGCGGGCTCGCGTATTTCTAAAGCAAATACTTAACACTTTAGATCAAAATAGAAAACTGAATTGAATGGCAGCCCGCCGCGTGGCGGCTGGCCTTATCTTTACGCTAAACCCCTTTAAGATGATATCTAATTGCAAGGGTGAGAGCATGGTTGGCTCTCACGCATTTGCATGAAATGCATGCACATGATTGGTTGAAATGTGGCCCTTTCAACCAATAGCTGTGCGCCTGAGCGCCCGCCAATGATAGTTACATTGACGGCTCGTAATGTTGGTCGCTAGTGTGTGTCCCACACAGACTAGTGGGTTTGCGTGTATTAGTGTACCCCGGGTACACTATCCTGTGTAGCCCCGCTACACTACACGTGTGGAAAAGGTGGACATTTTGCAGACAGATGCCCAGATCCTGAGGCCAAAGCAAGAAACGACGCCTATCTGGCTAAGAGAGCAGAGTGGTTGGCGGCGGAAAAAGCAGATCGGGCGTAGTTGGGGAGAACGACGTCCGGCAATATCAGGAGATCCCCAGAGAAAGGTGACAGGTGGCGAGGCGAACGACGAAGCGGCTGAGGACGGTCGCAGTACAGACTGTCAGCTACCCGCTCCAGTTCAGCCCCGAGCAGCAGGTGAACAGGAGCCCAGCAGACAAGAACACGGTGGGCAGATGGCGGAACAGTCGTTGAGCGCACAGCTGCACGACCAAATGACAGTGAAGATGAAGGACGAGCGACGCGGTATGTTTCTACCGTGCGGCCAGCAATGACAGCAGTGCGGTACGTGCGCCCGGACAAGAGAGATAGACAAGAGACACAAGGTGGAGATGATGGAGGAGAGTCCAAGACTGAGGAAGGCGACGACCCACCCACAACAGGAGACGCCCCCACAGCAGAGGATGAACGGCAAGCTGAGGAAGGCGTGGCGCCTTCGACGACGGCCGTCCCCGAGGAAACGACGGACGCGAACAGTAGCAGCAGAACCATGGTGAACCAGGAACTGACTGACGAGATGCTGGTGAAGTACGGCACGGTGGCGGCAGTAAGGACGGCAGCGAAGCGGTCTCGCAAGTCGGCGTAGCAGCAACGCGTGAAACGTGCTGAAGCCAAGAAACATCGAGCAGCGCGAGGTGACGATGAGAGCGACGGTGCTGGCGACAGCCTTGACCAGCAACGGCAGAATGACAGAGCGCGGCAGCAAGCGAGGCAACAGCAAGCCGATCAAGCACAAGTCGAGTTGGCGCAACGGCGACGTGACAGGGACGACGGTGGTAGCGTGCAGACAGTCAGCGACGACAGCAAGGCGCATGTGAGTCTGGTGCAGCGACAACCAGCCACAACGACGTCGTTGTGCCTGGTTGTCGCTGCACCAGCGACTGCACCAGCGCAGTAAACGAAGTGGTAGCCGACGATGGGCTTCCGACAGCAGTGGTTGACGTGACAGGAGGTCGCCACCAGATCAAGTTAGACAGCTGTGCACGATACACGATTGCTGGTACGGACTGGATGTCACGAGGTGACAAGCAACGAAAAGCAGCTCCAGTGCAGTACGTCGAAGGCATTGGTGGTCTACTATTAGACGTGTTAGGCGTGTGGAAGTTCCAGATGCACAACGTCTTCGGGCAGGCAATAAGTGTGATGGTGTGCGTGGTGGACGGATGTACAAGCGAGTTCCTGCTGGGAGTCGACTTTCTAAAGTCACACAGAGCCACAATGGATTTTGACGCAAACGAAGTCACGTACAAGGAAGCCGGACAACGAGTGGTGATACCCTTCCGGACGTTTGAGAAAGAGGAAGCACGAAAGTAGCGATGGTGCGCATGGTAGGACGTGCACGACTGAACAGAAGCGCAGTCACTCCTATTGAAGTGGCGGTAGCAACTCCAGACGGCGAAAAAGGCATCGTGATACGGGCAGCAAATTGTGGATCAGTAATGTACGGTGACGGAGGCGCGTGAAGGACGTGCGTGGATTCCGGCCAGTAATGTAGGCGGCGGCAGGGTCAAACTACCACCTCGGAAGGTGTTGGGCACGTGGGTTCCTTTGGATAAGGACATGACCGTACTCGAGTTGAACGGAGGGTTGTCACGCGAACGTGTAGGCGAGTGTCTGGACGAGTCAGGTGATTGTTCGACGCCCCTGGACAACGAGGCCGAGGTGAATATTGGTACGAAGGATGAAAGTGCCAGAGCGTTGGTGCTGAAAATGCTGAGAGCGTACCGCAATATGGCGGCGAACACGGGCGATTGTCCACCCGCGACGGTGTTAGATGTAGAGCACCACATCGATACTGGTAAAGAAGCCCCGGTGATGCTGAAACGCAGACGACAGGCGCAGACTGAGAATGCCATCAAAAGAGGAGAACGTGCGCAAGGTGTTGAGTGCCGGCGTGATTGAAGAAGGCGACAGAGCGTGGGGTTTTCCGTGGTCCTTGTTCGCAAGAAGGACGGTGAAGTAAGGTTTTGTGTTGACTACAGAGCGCTTAACAAAATTGCAAAGAAGGATGTGTACCCGCTACCCCGCATTGACGAGACGTTGAATGCGTTAGGTGGTGCACCACTCTTCACGACGTTGGATTTACGTGCAGGATACTGGCAGATCAAGGTGGCGAAAGATGATCAAGATAAGACGGCATTTACAACGAAACAAGGCTTGTATCGGTTTATTAGGATGTCCTTTGGCTTAATGAACGCGCCTTCGACGTTCCCGAGAATGATGAACGGTGTTTTGCGTGGCCTGAATTGGCTGACGTGCTTGGGGTATTTGGATGACATCGTGATATTTACACGAGGTGGCATTGAACGACACGTAGTGGAAGTTGCCAGTGTACTAGAGCGACTATCAGCCGCAGGACTGATACTAAAGATGAAAAAGTGCACGTTTGCAGCCCAGTCGATGGAGTACTTGGGCCACGAGTTAAGTAGTGCAGGTGTGCGTCCGGTGGAGCGACTACTGGACTCGGTGAGGAAGTTTCCGAGACCAAAGGACCCGGTGGAGGTCAAGAGATTCGTACATTTGGCTGGATATTACCGTAAGTTTATAGCAGCTTTTGGATCGATGATGGCGTCAATGACGCGATTGCTCAGGAAGTCAGTGGAGTGGCACTGGACAGAAGAACAGGAGTTCGCGTTTGAACGAATGAAGGCGATATTGACGTCGAAACCATTGCTCATCTACCCGGATTTCGAACAGCCTTTCAGACTGACGACAGATGCGAGTAAGATAGGACTTGGAGCGTGTCTTATGCAGGACGTGGGCCACGGATGGCAACCGGTGGCATATGCAAGCAAGGTGAATAGTTCGGCAGAGGCCAATTACGCAATCACGGAGTTGGAATGTCTGGCAGTCGTATGTTCAATTAAGTTGTTTTGACCTTACTTATACGGAAGAGCTTTCACCATAGTGACGGATCACTCGGCATTGAAATGGCTCATGACAAGACCTAATCCGACAGGACGACTACACAGATGGTCTCTCACGCTGCACGAGTATGAGTTTGATATAATCTACCGACCAGGGAGTACGAATGTGATAGCAGATGCCTTGTCAAGGGCACCCGCAGCGGTACGAGCAGCAGTTGGTAAGAACAGGAGGGGCAACAGAGACAGCAGTGATGTCAGCAGCCGAGGGCACGAGAGAGTCAGCAGCAGTGACATCCATGCCGACGAAGGAAGCAGTGCCGAACGTGACGGTGGTGGTCAGAATGCCGGTAGCAGTGACGTATACATCGCAAGAACAAATGTGGTAGCAGTAGCACCGACGACACGAGTGTCGGCCACAGTAGCAGCAATGCAGACGGCACCAGGAGCAGAGACGGCAGCAGTGACGACAACGATGGCAGAAGTAGCCACGGTAGCGGCAGCAAGACCAGCAGCACGAAAGATAGATGGAAGCACGACAGGCGAGGACGTGCAGCCCACAGTGGCATCGGCGGCGCAGCCTTCAGTAGTGAACGAGCCAGAGCCCGTTGTACCGGTCCGTACAACGGGGCCATTAACGAGAGCCGCAAAACGGCGTGCAGACGAGGAAGCACGGCGACGCAATGAGCAGACATCGGCATTCGGTGGTGACGGCCTGCAGACGCAAGTGCCAGCGAAAACGAACGGTGCAACGACGGTCGGAACGACGATCAGCGTTGGTGACGAACGGCCGCGACCAGCAGTGGTGGTAAACGGCGACGGTGCGAAGGTACCCTCAGAGAGCAGTAAAGCAGCACGGTAGCCAACGATACGAAGTGGAGACGGTGACGGGCACCGCTTAACAGCGAAACTAAGAGAACAGCCTACAACGAAGAACAGTGACGGCGACAGACATCGCGCTGAAGCGAGTCAGGCACAGCAGACAGTATCGGAACGAGGTGGTGGTGGCGTACACCACTCGACCGCAAGAGAGAACGACAAACGCGGGCAACAGCAGCAAGAACCGAGCCGGCAGAGCGAAAACCAGCAGCGTACGAAGGTGACCGGTGCAGCGAAGCGACAGGTGACTGTTGGCAGTAAGCCGACGCGAGGCAAGGCAGCAGGAGAAACGCGTACAACTGTGACGCATGCAATTGAGCAACATGAGGCGGAGGAAGCAGTACCACGCATGAGACCGAAGTATCGCTGCAATTGACCGATGATGAGATCGTCAAGGCGCAAGTCCGAAGTCGATTGGTGCAGAAGTTGATGAAGGCGAGCAGTCATCAAGGCCTGAAGGTGGTGCGTGATTTTGGACTGGTGTTGATTGAGACTCAACGAGGACGGCGTGTGGTATTACCGCCGGCCCTCTGGCCGACAGTTTTCAAGGAGTGTCATGATTCCGTGTGGGCAGGACATCTACGTGGACCTCACACATATTCGAGGATAGCTCAGTTGTATTGGTGGCCAGGTATGCAGAGAGAAGTACGACGTTGGGTGAGCAGTTGTCAAGAGTGCGGGAGCAGGAAAGTGAGACCGAGAGAAGTGATTCCGCCTCTACGCAGCTTACGAGGAGGAGACGTCGGCGACAGGTGGGCGTTGGACGTGGCAGGCCCATTTCCATTGGCAGACGGTGGTGCAAGATACGTAATAGCGGCAGTCGAGTATGTGACGCGCTATGCAGTAGCAACGACAGTCACACAGCACACAGCAGAGAACGTGGCAGCGTTTTTGATGAAAGAAGTGCTGCTACGCTTTGGACCATTTCGGGAGCTATTGACAGACGGAGCTCCAGAGCTGACAGACAGTTTCATCGAGCAGTTAGTGATATTGCTACAGGTGATGCAGATTAATTCGGTGCCTTACCGACCCCAGATGATCGAACTGGTGGAAAGATTTCGTAGGACATGGGAGGACTGTGTCACGATGTACATGACGGCTGAGAGTCAAAACGATTGGGACCTGTGGGTGAAATTCGCAGTGTACGTTTACAATTCCGCCAGTAGTAATACTTAGAACATTACGCCGGCAGTTTTTTTCCTTACCGTAATTTACCACAAAGAACATTCCTGGAACCTTCTTTCGGACCAGCTGCAATTTTGACGACGCAACCTCTCGACCACCTGAGCGGATGCAACGCCTTTCGATCTGATGGTGGTTTCAGATCTGCTCGACTGTTGGAATACAAAGCAAGATTTTTAATATAGAAAGTCAAATGATCCTGATACAAGAATCTTAATTATATAAAGCCTATATCATATATACGAACAACCGATCCAAACAAC
>JAAVTI010000148.1:0-98047 GCA_011947335.1 Phytophthora constricta | reverse complement strand
AACGCCTGCTGTGACGCTAAACGGCAGCTGCTACGGTGGCGAAATCACGGCTTGGTCTTTGGTGACAGGCAAAGCAAACCCGACTCACCAGCACTACAGCAATTCGAACAAGCAGAGCCTTCGTGCGGCTGAGTGGATCAGTGAGAAGACCGGCGCATGCATCTGGGTATACTGCTTGACGTACGTGTACTTCGAGCAGTACCTGACTCTGATCGACGACGCGTACAAGCTCATCGGTTTGGCCCTGACTCTGATCGACGACGCGTACAAGCTCATCGGTTTGACCCATGCAGCTATCTTCGTGGTGACGACGCTGTACCTGGGCAACATTTTCTACTCGGTCACTGTCCACCGTTGAATCTTGCGTGATAGCGTCCAGCACCGCGCGGACGTCACTGACGCGCTGCTGCAGTTTTTTCCATTCAGAAGCGGAAGCCCGCTCCATTCACATCATCCTGCAATGCGGCCAGGCTCTGGGCTGCACACGCACGCCGAGCCGTCACAGTGAGTGGTTCAGCACCACGACCACGTTTCCGTGATTCGCGAGCTTGCTGGTTCACGTACGAGTAGAGCTCAAGCGAGGCCGTGGCCGAAGATGACGACGGGCCAACCATCCGAAGCCTTCGGAGGCGACGCCACGGGTGAGTCTTGAAAGGCTGCGAGGTGTGCGTTGCTCATGCTGTGGAAGAGCCACGCCGGTATTTTGGTGAAGACGCCCAGGCCCTTCATGAGGTGGCGGTCATGGTGTGTGTACTGCACGGGCCTGCTCTCGGGGCTGTCTCGGTGGTCGTCATTGGACAGGTAGAAGACGCGGCCCTCGACGCCTCCGTAGTGAGCGGCGCGGCAGCCGATGGCCCGTGGAGCCGGGACATGTCTGACCAGGAAGAGAGCAGCGAGGAGAGGCCGCCCAGAGTTATGCACAGCGCCACGATCGAGGCTACATTCAATCGGCTGCCGGCGTCGTCGACAGGATGTTTCTCCAGCACTCGTCATTATCGTCATGTTTCCATCTCATACAAAAACAAAACGTCTCCGGATTCTCCACATGAACGCTTTATCACGAGCGGGTCGTCCGTGGGTGGCTCCGTCTTTCAAACGACTGAAAACACGATTTTTGCACTGCATATCCAAAACCTTCACGAAGACCTCAACCTAGACACGAAAGCATGAGCACACTTGCCAACATACAACACCACTGCGTGCGTACCTTGTATCTGTTGCTGATCGATGGATTCTTCTCCACGCATCCAGGGATCATATTGACTATGGAAACGTCATAGCTTAGACCGTCATAATAGCCACGCATCTCGCGAGAAAGTGCAAGAGCCGATCACGATCGTATTTGGCGAATTCTCGTTTGTGATCTTTGCTTTGATTCCTTGACACCAAATGGCAACTCTCTGCGTTGCCATACACCAGGAAGTACCGCTCATGCTCGATACGTTGATAGCGAAACTCGTCAGTCGAGGCGTCTAAAATCGTAACACTTGATACGAAATGGACGACATCGTATCTTGCGGAGACTCCGATTCTTGTGGTTCATAATGTACGAAGTAAATGCAACGTAGCTATTTCATTAAACTCGCGTGCTTTGTGTTTAAGCTCAACGGCTCGCTTTCTGCAATAGATGCTCAAGAACAAGCGGTCGTTGGTGCTCAATGACTGTGTTAACTTCGTTGTGTTTGATGCAGGCGGGACAGCAAACAAGACGGCCATTAGACGAGCTCTAGCATCACACCGATTGAATTTGATCAAATCACGGCACGTGATTTCATGACGTGGGTTGTATCGATGAAGAAGCCTATGGAAATTACCACAGCTTTTCGAACCATGCTGGCCATCGCTCAACTTTTTACAATCTGGTTTAAGCTTATCCCAGCGTGATTTCAGTAGAGTTAACGCGTGAGCTCAGTTATAACTTTAAAGGTTTACAGCGCAAGGTACCAACACCCATTAGTCAAGGTCTGGGCCAAATCAAAATAGAAAAAGATCCCATGACGATTGGTTTGTACACATACAAGCAAGTTGCCATGCCAATGCTGCGCAGCACAACGCGGGACATGGATGTTTGCAAGAGAGTTCATGATGATTTCGTAGAACCTTACGTCACGCGCAGCAAATACCGCATCCTTCTGCTACAGTCACCTCGAATGGCGGGGAGATGCCTGTGTGTGTACTTTGCTCACATGACAAACGATCAATGCAGCGCACGCCCACGAGATCCTCGACACGTATTTGGGAAGTCAATTAATATTTTACTTGTCGGGGTCGTCGGCTTGCCCACCATAAGTTGATGTTCATCTTCGGGCTGGTTTGTCAACGGGTGGAGTGCTGGATCGATACCTACGTCATGATGCAGCTGTTGGCATGTTCGTTGGTGGCACAGTAAGCGGTCTTCCCATCCTACAGCCAGAATTCACTGCGCTTCCTCCCCATTTTGGTGTTAGTGATGACGCAGTTCAGAAGGAAAGCATCTTTGCTTCCGGGTTTGCCTGGGCCAGTTGTATTTGATGCTGAATTTGCCTTGGCATCGCTGGTCTAGCACGGGGACTTCCTCCAACAAACATTACCAGATCATCACCCTCGTTTCGAGTATCAGCTATTTGCAGATGCCGAATTGATACTTCAGCTATGGTCTCGTACATGGACAGACACTACAAATTCTGAAATGCAACCTACAGGTGTGCCACCACACATTACAATTCTGAGTTGGATTCGTGCGGCTCGAAACGAATTGAAAGAAGACGTTGCATCTAGGAAAGTTGAAATGCTTAAAATTGCGGAGTCACAGAACGCAATGTGTGATCAATTGATGACTGGAGTTTTAACGATTTTGGAGGAACGAGCTATTCAAACCAAGGTTCCTACGTGCGACAGCATGTCAACTTTAATTGTATAGCGATTGGAAGGTGATGGGGGTCTGCAGCTGTCACGTTCGCGAGATGGATAGTCCGCCGATGAGCGAGATGCTGACGCCAACACTGCAGCCGTTGCGGGGCCAAACTAATGGAGAAGTCGATGACTTAGATGGAGATGCTCTCTCATATCCTATACATCACTGGGGAGGTGGTATGTGTCTTTTCCTGCTAGGTATGAAGCTACCACCGCGACTTGCTGAACAAGCTTGGGTATACTAGTGGTGTGGTGATGCCTTAAAGCGTCTGACTCCATTTCGTCAACTTCACCCTCTTGACTTGAGTAATCCAAACTAGCGGAAGCGGCTCTGCGAGCTGAAATTCCTGATGAAGGGAATCGAGCTAAACGCACGAATACTTGGTTTGGCGATGACAAAACTATTGTTTACCGAGGCTGCGGAGGGGTATCAATAGTGTAAAGATGTACCCGACCTGTCAAGCGAGACGCAGAACAACAGAAAGCGGCGTCGTGGGCAACTTGCCTGGGCGTCAATGGCAACAATCTTGAGGAAGAAAGCAAAACGTACCGATGACGCAGGTGCGGAATGAAGCGTACGATCGGTGCCGCTTTGCTACACAATGATGTTTTACTGGGAGGTAGGTACCGGGGAAGCCCAACGGGGATTAATTGAAGCCGACACAAGCAACATTCGTCACTAACGACATTCGAACAACAGAGTGAAATGAACGAAACGAGTAATAAATGAACAAAAAGAAATTATGAACAGCGATAAAGGAACAGGTACTTTACAGTGCGCGTCATAATTATAAACGCACTCAAAAATCAAACGTTGTGATCGAGCACTTGTGTTTCAGCAGTCAAACCAGCGCTCAATACACGTCCCAGGCGAATAGAAAAACGATGTAGAAAGCGGAATTGAAAAAGCAAACGTCCTCGTCCGTAGTCGCGGAAAACCGACTTTGGGTCGGGTCGAAATTATAAACGCACTTCATTTGACCAAGTCTGGTAGCCCGTTTTGGCTCCTTTCAGCAGGCGCGCTGCTTCCTGTTGCTTCGGGGCGCTCCTTTCAAGTTTCTTGCTGCACGCGAGGTCGATGATCCCGAGAGAGATGACCACCTTCTTCGCGCTCGAGGAATGGGGTAACGAGCCAGGGGTATGGTGTGTATCCGGAGTCGCCTAGTACATGAGTTTTGATTGGCATTAGCTCACAGAAGCGCCGGCTTGATGGCGCAAATTTTCACATTTTTGTCAGACCATGAGCCTGGATACATGTCAATCGCCATGAACTTTTGATCAGCATCAACAATCCCTTGTACATTATTTGCAGGATAGTTTTTCCTGCAATAGAGTTGGCGGGCCGCTGAATGGCAATGAGAGACCCGTCAACAGCGCCAATCACAGCAGGGATACACTGCATACGCTTAGATTTTGCTCAATTCGTCTCCAGCTTACCATATCATCAGGATATCTTACAACCTCACTCAAAATACTCACCAAAAACTCTGTCAACTCATCAACAGCTTCAAATAGCACGGACTCGTTCTTTCCCATTGCTCCAGCGATCGTACGATAGCTTGCTGAAGACGCTACGAAATTCAGCACGCCAGCCACATTTTTTGAAAAACTGTGCTCCCTCGAGGTGAGAGTCGTAAACTCAAAGCTCCTGGAATGCAAAAAGTTGGCAAGCGCCTCGAACGTCGTCTTGCTGCATCGCAACTTTCTCCGGAACCACTCATCGCCCTCATCGTTTTCTAGTAGGCTCTCGACAATCAACCGCGTTGTTGTGAGAATCTGTGATTTTGGAGCCCTTCCAATCGCGAGTGTCGCGGCAAGAGCTGCTACAGCAGCGGCAGTGCACGCACTCAATGCAGTCGCCTTCAAGTTAGTGCTCATGGAGGTGGCGATCTTAGTTAAACCAGATGACTTTCCAACTTAACTACCTCGTCGAGGTAGTTAGGTCGTAACCGTATGGTGAAGCCGTTTGAGCCAATCAGGAACTCGTTGGATTAAGGCTTCACTTAGCTTAACCAGACAGATAACCGTGGCAAAGACGCCCTTAGAATACCCGCTCAAATGGAATTAAATGTCGGTTCCCGATGACCAACTAGGCACGCGTCATTTACAAAGCTACTTAAGTAAGTAATTATTATTTAATCCCCTCAAAATTCATATGGAATACAAAAATATTCCTCCAAAAGGGTGCTTAACTATGGAAAATTCACCTTCGTCCAGGTCGATCTCTGTGAAGTCCGCATTGACACCGGCATTTCTGCCTTTGTGTATCATCCCATTCCTCTCCGAATACTCGCTGTATTTCACGAAATCAGCTCACAAATCCGTCTGCCACTCCAACAGTATCGGCACGTACCAAAATCATTTTCGAGAAATGTTACAGAAATCCACATAGTATGACGACCAAATGAACTTGAGAAAGCAAGTTAAATTCTGATGAGCAAATGAAAGCGAGAAAACACTGCTAGCTATCCCTGAGCCTTCTGTCGACGTCATAGGGCCCCTTGAGCACCTTGAAGTCCATGTTTTTCTCTTGAAAAGCAAGACGTTGAACATTCCTTGTGACTGAACCTGGCACCATAATTTCTGCTGATTCACGAGGAGATTCGTATCACCTCGGAAAACGACCTAGCACGATTCCTGACGCCAGCGCTCTTCTCTGCTCGATGCTTTGACGGCGCAGCTGGATATGTTTGACACTCAGCACCACACAGCCCACCAAAACCAAATCCAGCTGCAAGCTGCACACGTTTGCGATTCAGGATGGTTTCGACTATCCTGGACTGTTCACGCCACACAGACGAATGAGCTCAGTGTCACCATGTTGTGCAGCAAACTCCTTGACCTTGACAGGAATGTCTGCAAGCATGGAACTTAGTGGTTCCCATGCGTTTTCGATGGCCTCGAGGCCAATCCACGAAATTAGCAGCTCGTGCGCGCGGGTTGTGCTGTTGTAGCGATGTTCAAGGATTTCGTCCCCACCAAGCACAATGCCTTGACTTGCAATGTGGTCCACCAGCTCCTCGTTGATGTCAAGGCTGGGATGTGATAAAACTTTAAGCGCGATCCATGAACTTCGTGAATAGCGTGCGTTAGCATATGACGCACCATGAAAGAGTGAATCTTTGCCTCCATGATCTGAAATGGGCCCACCCATCGCAGTAACAGCTTACCTCCGGTGAGACGCGCATCGACGCGAGACCACAAAACAAAATTTACTGCGAAGATGCAAATGTCACCTTTCTTCTGAGCCTGTTGATAGAGGCGTCGCCGCTCCTTGCGGTCGACCACCACCATGTGCATCGCGTGCAGACTTCTGTGAAGCCGTTGCACAAATATGTCAACATTGCTCAAATCCACCTCCTCCAACGGCGAACTGCAGTCTGGAAACATGCAGGTATCCAGAGGTGTTGTAGCAGGGAGGCCGGTAAAGAGCTCCAATGGGGTTTGCCACCTAGGGATTCAACTGGGGTTTATTGAGATTGGCTTGAAGGACGAGTAGAAACAATTCCAAGCTGCGCGTATCGAGACGCAACTCGAGCAGCAAGGCACGAACCACCTGGAGGATATCACGTTTAACCTTTCGACGGTGCCGTTGATCCAGGGTGAATATACTGGCACAAAACTCTGCATACTACGCAGAGTCGCACCGCTAGGTCAGCCATGACTGCAATCTTGAAATGACTGCCATTGTCCGAGACCCATTTGGAGGGAAGGCCAACCTCTTGTGCCAATCCAAAATGGCAACAGCGGCAACTTCACTCGTCGGAGAATCACTGGCAAATCACAGAAATGTGTAAGCTCGTTCTTGAGGACGAGGAGGTACTTAGCGTCCCATAGCTGGCTCCCATCGACAGATAGTCCATGTGTAAGACCTCATTACGTTTCGTTGCGGTCGCTGTCTCTGACCATGGACGTTGAATGAGGTTTCCACCCTTGATGTGCTTGCACAGAAGACATCGGCTGACAAATCGGGTCACCACTTCGTGTAGTTGGTCAATTGTAAAGCGCTGCTGAAGTTGGGTCAGCATGACGTGCTCACCTCGGTGGGGCTTGGACCCCGCAGTGAGACACCAAAAGAACACGGAAAAGCAAATCTTTTGCCTAACGCGGGATCCACAACTTGTCATCCACGTATAACAAACCATCGCGATCATTAAATGCAGCACTCAATGTACCCCGGAAGCGTGTCTGTGCTTCAGAAACAGCTTCGAGCGACGGCCACTCTAATTCTTCATCCTGTAGGGGACGCAGCTCGCTGAGTCGAGATTGACTGTGGTTCCGGACTGCTTTCACTATTATGGCGACTTCAATGTTGTCGCGCACGGGCCACCTGGAGATCATGTCTGTCCAGTGATTGTCGTCCCCATGTACATGTTCGATCGTATAGCGGGTACTGGACAACTTCAAAGCCCAACGCTGAAGTTTTCCGCGGATGTGCTTCTTTAAGTCTCGGTCAGGGCAGAATATTTGAATCAAATTGGCATGGTCGGTGTAGATGCGGTATCCGAGCTGCCTCTGGAGCAGATAGTCGAGCTCCGCCGCGGCAAACACCACGGGATAGGCTTCTTTCTCGACCACTGACCAACCCAATTGTGACCATTTGAATGATCCACCCTTACACACCAGCAACTGATGGCTCTGTTCATGAACTGGAACAGCCTCTTTCCAGTCCTGGACTTGGGTCAGGATTACTGCCCAATCGCGATCGGATGCATCGGAGCTCAAGCATACAACTGCATCGTCATCAGGAAAAGACAACGTTGCAGAGCTGGCCAGTGTATTCAGGAAGCACTTGTAGGCCTCAGCCTCCTCCGAACTCCACATGACCAACACGGTGGCTGCATGCCGCTTGCGCCGGCTATGGCCTTTCATCACTTCATCAAACTTTGTCTGCAAAGGTGCGACAGCTCGACCGTAATCGACAACGGAGTCTCGCAACCAATTTACAGCACAGAGAAAGTGTTGAAGCTCAGAAGCATTCTGAGGCAACGGCAACGATACCAGAGACTTCACTCGTGCGGGGTCATGAGTGACACCGTGACCATCAATAATTTTGCCGCACCAATTCACGGCCTGCTGATAGAGAGCACTCTTCTTCAAATTTAGTTTGAGGTTCAGCTCTTGAAGATGCGAAAAGAACTTCTCCAAAACTTGGAGATACTCTTCGTGGGAAGATGCAAATAGGATAACTCGTCAACATACACCAGCAAATTTTCATTGATTAGATCCTCAAAAGCGGTCTGCATGGTCGCCTGGAAATGCAGTGCCGAATCGACAGCTCCCTGCGGTACACGAGTGGGTGTAAAGACTCCATCATCAGTTTGAAAGCTGAAGGCTTCGCGGTTAGCCTCGCCGAGAGGCAGCTGCCAGAACCCTTTAAACATGTCGAGCTTGCCTATGGCCTTGGCCCCCTTCACACGACTGGAAATGACAGCAAGGTTCGGCACACTTGTAGCAATAGGTACTGTCATGCTATTTAGCTGGCAGTAGTCGCACGTGATCCGAAATTCTTCACCTCCCGCCTTTTGCACTGGGACTACAGCACTTGCCCAGCAACTTGCGTTGTTTGGTATACATAGCCGCATTCAACGAGCTCCTTAACATAGTTGCGCATGTACGCGCTAGCGAGCGGTTGGTAACGAAGAGGCTTGCAGCGTACCGGCTGACTGTCTTCCTTCAAGACAAGGTGAAATGGCTCGACTCGGGCGGGTTCATCGGCTCCAAGGCGAATACGCCACAAATCCCGATAGTCGGCTACTACACGCCTCAGCGATGGCATCAACAACTGAGAGAAACCATTATCACTGGCCTTGTCGAGAATTCTGTCGATGACTGCGTCCACATCCCCACGGTCATCTCTGCCGACTTCAGGGTCTTCAGGTAAGTCATCAGCGTCCCCACCCTGAACCCCTTCCACATTGCCGACTGCTAACTGCTCGATCTGGCGGTCAACATCAATTCTAAGTGAAACTAAGGTTGGGTTGCCGAGTAAAAATCCTCTTCGTCGTCATCGACAACAACACACTCAACATTGCGGACATGCACCGGACCTGCTGCGGTACCGAGCGTGATGTCAACCTGACAACGGGTTCGGAACTCGTTCCAGGTACACAGGTGCTACCATTGCAGTGGTGGCCACTGGAGCTCCACACACTTCTAGCTCACGAAGAACTGACGCCGGTACGACATTCACGTCTGACCCGGAGTCTGCTCGGTACGGCAACTCAACCAGCTCATTGACCACCACTTAGTGGTGTCCCGGAATTCGAGTGTCTCGTGCAGCCTTCACTTTAGCCACTTTGTTATCTCGCGTGCGCTGGTAGCATTCCTGCTTCTGCTCTTCCGTAGCAGATGGGCAGGCACGGAGCATGTGGGGATCTTTGCAAAAATAGCAGCCATCACGAGGGGTGGTCGGGATGTAGCAACACTGCTACCGGTCCCAGTATTCTCGATTTTCGCAGTCCTCACACTGGCAGGCTTAGCATCGGGCTTCTTGCCCTCATCCTTGGTATCGGCTTGTTGTTGTCGGACTTAGGGGTCTGTTTGCGATCAACCTTCATTTCCTGCTGCATTAGGTGGTAGCGCTGCTGCATTAAGCCCTCTCAAGTATGAGCTTGTGCAACGCAACAGCATCCGTCTTCGCCTCCCGTTTTTGCAGTGACACCAGCCTCTTGACTTCGGGTTTCAACATAGCGGGTGCCAGGTTCTCAACCAGCTGCTTGCAGCGACTCTTCATTCGATCTCGATATCCTGGTTGATCCTCTCCGCCTGCTGCCAGCATTGACGCAAAGCCATGCTCACCCACCAGACGATCGAAGTCAACGAAATACTTAACCACCAGAGCCTCCATATCTTGTTCAGCCAGATCCATCTTCAGATGAGCCTTGAAAAATTCAAAGATGTCAGGGATGTGGCCGTTCATCACCTCACCGATTCGGGCCTTGACCTTATCCAGAATGTCCTGATCCGTGAGAGTCGAGCGTCTCGCTGAAACTCATAACGCGCATGATAGTCTTGTAGGGTTGGATCAATTGTCGCTCGCACACCCGTATGACTGCATCCACAGACTCTTGGGTGACGCGGCAGCGTTCCATCGTGGTCTCCTCATAGCGGCGGCGCGAGCGCTGCCACTTCACTAGTGTTCCTTGGTCCCATTCCGCGAGTTGAGGCGCCTTGATCAACTCGTACATGGGCTGGGGATCGAAATCTCGACGTCCCCGTCTGCGTCGACTTAAAAACGCGGCATCCGTGGTCCTTGGTTCTTGGCTACTTGCGGAGCGGTCTTCAGTCACTTCTTGGTCAGCTGACAAACTCTTGGCCCTTGCCAAAGTTAACTTTATGAGACCAAATAAACTTGAGAAAGCAAATTGAATTCTGATGAGCAAACGAAAGCAAGAAAACACTGCTAGCTATCCCTGAGCCTTCTGGCGACGTCATAGGGCCCCTTGAGCACCTTGAAGTCCATGTTTTCTCCTTGAAATGCAAGACGTTGAAGATTCCTTGTGACTAAGCCTGGCACCATGGATTCTGCTGATTCACGAGGAGATTCGTATCACCTCGGAAAACGACCTAGCACGATTCCTGACGCCAGCGCTCTTCTCTGCTCGTCACTTTGACGGCGCAGCTGGACATGTTTGACACTCAGCACCACATATAGTTAGGTTGAGTTTTCCATGGATACATACAGACACTACCCACAAAATTCCCCTTCCCCTTCAACGATTTACAATCTACAGGTACATGCGACAAGCCGACCAGTTAGCTAGGATATTTGTAAATACGCTGCATATATCAGAAACATTAAAGCAAAGGTTACTATTTTTCAGGAGGGAAATTTTGTGGGTACCGTCTGTATAGTGCTGAACATTTTGCAGCTTTTTAGGCGTTGGTGAGTGATATCCGAGATGATTAGACGGTGATGGCCCTGCACTAACAAGCTCCTTGCAACAAATAGGTGGTTGTTATGTGCTTTGGAAGGCGGCTTTTGACAGCGACATTGTGGTACCCTTAAAGCGGTACACCCCGAGATTGGAACACCCTTGCCGTTGCCAAGCCCGCGAGCAAGACAACGGCCCTCCATATTGTCGATGAACGTGCTGAGCACATGCAAAGCAACTGAGCCTTTCCGGCTCGCGTAGCGAAACGCCATTCATTTTACCGCACGAAACGAACGCTGGATCAAGGTACTCGCCGACACGAGACCAGGGCTACGCGGTTGTGACAAATGAGTCACAGCCACGAAGGCTAGAGCGGAAGGAGCGTCCAGCTGGGAGCGGTCCTCGCTCCCGGTCCATCTCGCGCTATAGCAGCAGCTCACGGCAGCTCCCGGCAGCCCATGGCGCCGTCGTGCTGGACACAGCAAGTTACTGCCAGCAACGCTCTCGCTTTTGACGAGCGAGCGCCAGGCACCGCACGCCGACCTGCCTCAGCAACACAAGCCGAGCTTTTACCGGCGCGCCTGTCATGGCCCAGCGAACCGTCAGCGAGTGACATGGCTGTGTTCAAGCTGCAGGAAAAAAATTGCGCGGTGGGAGCGCCACATTGCTGCCTCCGCGTAGCGCGCTCTTCCATGGACGTCAGCGCGCTTCGCAGCACCCAGCATCGCGGCTGGTGCTCTCTTCAAGCCTTTGATACAGAGGTGACTGGTTCCGACGCCTCGGCCATGTGTCGGGTTGAAAATCCAGCCATGCCAGCGCCAGCCTCGGCCAGAGTGAGCGTCCAACGTTGCGTACGAGCCAACGTTCAACCGCACCCGACCGACCGACCGCCGACCGACTACTGCATGCGTTTGCACAGGTCGTGTGCAAGAAAGGCTTATATGGAAAATTCTCATCAGTCCTCCCTCGACTTCCGAGGGATATGCGACCGCGCAGGTTCCGAGTCGCCAGGTCGTCAAAAGCACGCCATTTTTTCGCTCACTTGGATTCACTATACGAGGAGAAAAAAACAGGCGCCCGCTCATTGCGTCCCTTGCCCTATCGTTCTCATTCTCTCTCTCTCCCGAGACAGCAGAAGACTCTTTCGTCCCTTGGCCAGGGAAGAGTACTAATACAATACATCAGTCAGGCAGCTTGCACAGCAGACTCGACTCACCCTCGTGACCCGACCATCCCAACATGAACGTGCGCTCGGTGCGACTGCTGCTGCTCAGCGCGGCGGCCAGCGTGCAGCTCCTGGCGCCCTCGGCCTCGGCCACCACCACGTGCTCCGTGAACGTGCAGTCGCAGACCACGTCCACGCTGACCAACCCCATCACGAAGGTCGTGTCGGCTTCCAGCGGCAGCGACGCCTCCGGCTCCGGCGCAGGGACGTCCAGCTCGTCCGGCTCGGGCGCCCACTTCTCGGACGCAGGAAGCCAGAGCACCAAAGCCGATGTGGGCAACTCCTCAGGCTCTTCGACGTCCACCACAGCAGGCTCGAGCGGCACGTCCACCACTGCGAACGGAAGCGCAGACACGTCGGGAAGTGCCGGCGTCTCGACAAGTACGACGACGACGACGCCGTCGTCAACGACCAAGACTCCGTCGTCGACGACCAAGACCCCGTCGTCGACGACTAAGACCCCGTCAGCTACAACAGCGACCAGCACAACTACTACTACGACCACTCCGTCGAGCACCACGGCGACGACGGCGACGACGACCACGACGACCACCTCATCGGGGTCTTCAGGTACGGCGGCAGGAACGTCAGCGTCGGTAACAGCTAGTGTGCGTCGCCTTCAAGCAACGACGAATAGCTCGACAACTGGAACGACCGCTACAGCCGGAACGACCACGACGACGGGATCGACGACTGGAACTACCACGACCACGACAGCAGGTTCTAGCTCCTCTAATGGCTCGGTTTCGACAGGGAGCTCTTCGGGCTCGTCTGCAGACGAGTTGACGTGCGACAGCACATTCTACTCGACGTGGGACACGCTGGGCCTCACGTGCGGTGGCTCCAGTATTGACGTGGACTCGGCTGTGTCTGCGTCCAGTTGTGTGATTTACAGCGGCACCGTTGGCTCGACTTCGGGCTCAACCTGCATTTCTATTTGCTCCTTTCCAGCATGCACAAACAGCGCCTGGGTGTACGGCGGAGACAACGGAATCTCATCGTCCGTGTACGATGGCTTGTCGATTGAGTCGTTCTTGACCAGTACTGTCATTTCGGCGCTGGAGGCGAGTGCGTCTTCTGTTTCGACATTCCTGTCAAACTCGACGATGTCGGACTCGGAGCAATGCACGTACACATCGGAGGATTCGTTCTCGTCGTGTACATGCTCGGCTATGCTTGTGGATGGCTCCAGCTCGGGCAGTGTGAGTGACGCAGTGAAGAAGCAGCAGCGCGAGCAGAATGAGGCGGATGGTGTCATTACGAAGGATAAAACTACCACGACCGGCAGTGTGGTGGCCGCAACTTCCAAGAGTGTGGCTGGTGTGACTGTCGCAGTCACGGGTATTGCCGCTATCGCCAGCACTGCTGTTGGTAGTATTAGCTCTGCGGGCGCTTCACTTGCTGCTGCTGGTTCCACGATGGCTATCACTACGATCGAGATTTGCCAATTCGGCGTGTTTGTCAACCAGCTTCAGCTTGATGGCAAGTCGTCTGCCCTGGCGCAGTTTGGTAAGTCCATGGCCCCTGCTGCGTTCACGTTTCTTCCTTTCGGTAAGCTCAACGACTCCGAATCGGACAGCAGCAGTTCGAGCAGCGGTAGCACGTCAAGCAGTACCTCGGGCCGTCGACTTTCCAGCTCGAGCACAAGCTCCAGCACTAGCAGCAGCGGCAGTTCGACCAGCGATACCCAGCTCTCTGGTATTGCCAAGTATGCTCGCCAAGTTGGCATTCAAGAGGACATGCTGTTTATCGTGACACTTGCGGGTGTGTTCTGTGTCATGGCTTGCGTCGTGGGCCTCTTTGGTATCGGTTACTTGGTATCTGGCCTCATGATGCCCCGTGAGGAATATTTGGCCAAATTCTTCGATAAGATGATTGGTCTTGAGGTTCTCGTGGCGATTTTGTCTCAGTACACTATCGGTGTTACGGGCACATTCCAGATCTACTACTCGGTGCACTATGAGAGCTTTACGGATGCGAAGTGCTTGTTGGCTGTGTTTGCCCTGATTTTCTTGGCCGTTGGTATCCTCGTGTACGGCTACGTTGTTATTAAGAAGCACGAGGGCGAGATTGCCGATGTGGGTACGGTGCAGCACTTGAAGAAGACGGTGAACATGCGCTACGGCCCTCTGTACGAGGAGTACAAGTACAAGAACCGCTACTTCTTTGCGGCTAAGATGATGGTTGCCCTGACGACGGGTGTCGTGACGGGTTGTGCCAGCATGTCGTCGACTGTGCAGATCTCTATCATTCTGGCGGTGCAGGTGTTCTTCTTCTTCTATCTGGAGATCCAATCACCGCACCACTCGAAGTTCGTGCAGACGACGACGAGCTTTGTGTCCATCATGAAAATTGCGGTTCTCGTGCTGACGTTTTCCTGATCAGCGCCGCTGCCAGCGATGGTTTCCCGTCGAGCCTGCAGAGCGGTATCTCGGTGGCCATCGTGGGTCTGAATCTGTTCGTACTCGCGCTGCTGATGGTCCGCTCGCTGTACACGTTCTGGCAGAAATTCAAGCTGCAGCGTGATGCGGCTTACGACCAGGAGGAGCAGACCGCGCAGGACTACTTCAAGGACGAAACTCCGGCGCAGCGAAAGGATGCTGGTGTGGTGAGCAACGCGCAGCACCCGTCCGGCGTGCCAGTGCTCCAGTCTCAGTACTCGAACAGCAACCCGTACGTGCAGGGCAACGGAGCCGTGGACTACAACAGCGCAGACGAGATTCGTCTTCGCTCGGCCACGCACGAGAATGACGACCGTCAGCAAACGTACGACGCTAGCCGCCGTTCTGCGGCCAACCACTACATCGCTGACGAGCGTTCCACGTACGGTCAGCGTCGCAACGATGTCGTGGAGCTGTAAGTGTGCACGTGTCAACATTTCTCCAGCGACGGAGGATGTCGTAGAGAAGGGGAAGCCCATCTAGCGGCGAGGCAGCACTGCCTCTCACTTTGTTGTGATTGGTAGTCGAGTGAGCTTCAGCTTGTAATTATGCAGAGCATTTTGATTTCATTTTACGAATAAATGGACTCGTTTTTCATCCACTCCATGCACATGAGCCCGTTTGGTCGTTGATGTCGCTGGATTTGATTACCGCACAGAAGCGACGAGGCGATTGCGACGTTGCTTGTCGCCCATTTCACTTTTGTCCTCCAGGTGAAGAATACCCCGATAATATCAAGCTGGGCGAAAACATGGCAGGCAGATCGCTATTGACGCAGGGCTTGGAGCCCCTGGCCAACAAGTCCAAGGCCATCCGCAGCAAACTGAACGAGCTCTACGCGCTGGACGACGAGCTGCAGGCGGCGCACCAGCAGGCCAAGCGTGACGACGACCTTGGCGAAGACGTCGTCACCAAGTACAAAACCTTCCTCTCCTGTCGTCAGGAACTGATCGCTGAGCTGGAGCACGAGGAGATCCAGGTGCCGTGGCAGCTCCGCATGACCATTGACGACCTGGAGCTCACGGTGCGTCCAGTAGCGTCTAGCTCTTCGTTATGAACGGGCCCCAACCTAACTGTCATGTCTTCCTAACTGTTCTCGCGGGGCTTTGGGTTTTAACAGCTTAAGCAGCGACGGGATAAGAAGGAGGGCAAGCCCAGCACCATCTCAAAGGCCAAGAGCGATCAGAAAGAGGAGGAGGGCAAGGAGAGCTCTGAAACAGCAGGAACAGACCACACCACGCAATCAGGACGAGTGACAGTGGCGTTCCTGGGCCCCACACTCATCGCACTGGTGATCGCAGTGCTCTGGTACCACCTAAACCACTAAGTCGAGCTCAGGAGGCTTTTGCGCCACGAATCGATACTTTAGCCAAGTGAAAAATTATCGGATTGTGACCACCAAATGCTCATTGCGCGCAGTGTGCGACTTCCTCTTCACCGGACGTTGACAATGGCAGCAGCAGCAGCCACTGCCTCGCCCAATGGCAACGACGCAGTAGGCGACTTGACGTCGCTGGGCGAGCTCCGACCTGGAGCCCGCGTGTTGGTGGTGGGCGACGGCAACTTTTCGTACGCCCGCGCCTTCCTGCGAGCCTCCAGCGCTCGCTTAACCTCCGCACACCATGAGCCAGCACTGCATGTGACTGCCACGTCGCTGGACACGGAGAGCCAACTGAAGGAAATGTACCCGGGAGCTGCCTGCATTCTGGACGAGCTCCGTGCTGGCGGCGTGCAGGTCCGACACGGCGTGAACGCCACCAAGCTAGAGAGCTACTCGTTCCAGAACGAAGAGCACGAGCCCGTTGCGTTCGATCGCATCGTGTTCAATTTCCCGCACTATGCAGCGGACGGCGGCGTGGGCAACAAGCGCAACAAAATCCATCGGCATCGCCAACTGCTGCTCGACTTCTTCGCCAGTGCTACTCAAGTGCTCGCAAGTGACGGGCAGATTTGGGTCACGCTCTGCGCTGGACAGGGCGGCACCAAGCTGGAGCGCAAGCAGCGTAGCGTCGGAGATACGTGGCAGATCGCTCCGTGCGCTGCGACAGCCGGGCTGATCCTGCACAACGCGCACTTTTGCCCCGTGGACGCACTGGCTGAGCTGGGCTACTACAGCGTCGGGTACCAGTCGAGAGAGAAGGCCTTCTGGACGGAGCACGGCATCACGCACGTCTTCTGCTGCGAAGCTCCAGGACGTCGGTCGTTCTTCCCTATCGAGTGGGCCCGCGACGTCAGCTTCTGGGTCACGGACGAGGAGCACTTTTCAGAAGAGCTTCTACTCGTTGTTGTGCGCGAACACTTCCCGCCGGAGACGATTTCAGTGTCCACCTCGTTGCTGGACGAGTACCGGTGCGCCAAGAGCGGCCGCAAGTCGGTCACCTTCCGTCTCGAGATCTCCTCGTCATGCCTCGCACTCAGCCGAGACCGTGTGAACGTCCTCGCACAGTCCGCGCTCTCCGCGATCGAGAGCTCCTCGTTCGGCGCTTCTCGCGCGACCTGATTGATCCCCAAGACACGACCTGACACTATAACTCCTTAACAGGTATCCATTCTCGACAGCACGGTACGGTCGTTCTGCCTTATACTAATCACTTCCTCCTAGATACCGAGATACAGCAGCACGTTGGCCGCGTTGCCCAGCAGGTGCAGCCCACAGTGCCAGGCCGACGACACGTCCTGGTTGGGCGCTTTGCGGGCCTGCAGGTAGCAGAAGCCCGAGTTGGCCACGACCAGCACGTAGAGCGCCTGCACCAGCGGGTCTTGACACTGCGCCGCGCAGCAGTAGGCGTGGTAGGCGGCGGCGCCGAAGACTGCCGTCATGTCGGCCGAGCGGCGCCAGCCCTTGACCGGGTCCCGCCAATAGTTGAGCGACGTGAGCAGCACCACGAGCGCCACGAGCGCGCAGCCCCAGAGCTGGCTGCGGAGGGCCCCGACGACGGAGAAGCACGTGGCGAAGGACGAGCGGAAGAGCCGCGACGAGTACTGCGGGGGCAGCACTGGTGATGACTGCAGCTTGGTGGGCATGGCGACGAGGAATTCTGGTCTGACAGAATCCATGTCAAAGCGTCGCATGAACCTTTGCCATTGTACCGTGCTGGACGGAGAAATAAGTTGTATGCGAGTTTGTATGCTAGGTGGGCCTTACATTTCGACGAGATGCTCATCAGCGCAGAGACAGGCCAGAAGGATCCATGGCTATCTTTTCGTCGTGGGCGATAGGTACAGATGAACCCCTCGTTAGTAATCCCCAGACTTGGAATATACACCAAATAAAATGTTGGTTCCCGATGGCCAACTTGGCACGCGTGGTATACAAAGCTAAGTAATTATTACTAAATCCCCTCAGACGGAATGTGGCATAAAAATCGACATATATTCCATCAAAAGGGTGCTTAACTATGGCTAAAGTCAAAGTCGTACAGGTCAATCTATGAAGTCTAGCGTTGACACCTGCACCTTTCGTCCTTGTTTGTTTCCCAATTCCTCTCGAAATAATCGCTGCATTGCACGAAGTCCGCTCACCGATCTGTCTGACACTCCTAGTATCGGCACGATTTAAAAGTTTCCCTATCCATCTGAGATAATCCTTGATTTCGGCGGCAGTCGGCTCCTCTTCTTCTTTGTCAGAAGCATTCCTGCATGCATCGTCTTCAGCAATATCATTATCGGCACTCTCCTGTTCCTCGATCCCTCAAAAGTCCTCGTCAGTCGGCTCGTCCACGATTTCATTCTCGTCCTCTGGATTAAGCAGCTCATCAACTGACATCGGATTGTTGGCGTGAAGTCGCGACAGCATCGAAAGCTCCTCTGTAATAGCATATTTCTCTTCAGGTTCATCAAACTCGCAGTTAGAATAGTCTGGGAGGCCTGTAGTAGCCCAACACCTCAAAAATATCGACAGCATGCTGCAGCGAGACAGCGAAGAACTCAGGGCATATCTCCATGGAGAAAGGTTCTTCGAGTTGCATGAACTGAAGCTCGCTTGCCAGTAAATTCTTCAGCTTTCTGCATTTTCTTCACGCCGTCGGTATCGCCTTTTAAATGCTGCGATGATTCCTGCATCTAACGGCTGTCGTTTGCTGGTGGTTGGGAGAAATACCACCTCAACATTCATCAAAGCGGCCTCACCATACCCCCCTGGACAGTAGCGTTGTCAAGAAGTAGGAGGCATTTACGATGCTGCATTCTAAACATCGTGTCCATTTCCTTGAGCCATTTCGAATACATGTCTCGCGTCATCTAGGTTACGCAGCTTTTGAGCATTGGCGAGCGACATTCGATGTTTTCGTTGGCGATGGCATTGCTAACGAGCGAAAGTTTGCAAATGAGCTCTGTAAGCTCTGAGCACAATTAGTTGGCTGCTTGGTGCTCTGCAGGATGAATGTCTGAAGGCACCTTCGTGTACCCCTAAAACGGCACACCCCGAGATTGGAATACCCCTAAATTGGAATAATTTTGCCGTTCCCGACGCTATGACAATTGAGGGGTTCATCTGTACACTGTTCGCAGAGGGCAGTCGACGATGCCGGGCGTTTACTAAGCGCCGCTCAGCAGCCTGCTTCATGTAATAACAGGACTCCCCGATGCAGGAACACTCGCGAAATGCTCACACGGCACGGACACCCCCACGTTCTTGTGGAGGATATTTGCTGAAAGGTTGATTTTGTGTCTTACAATAGTGATTTCCAGCACGTTGGCAGGCATTCGAAGCTATTATACGCTTGACAACAGGTAGATATGTGGCTGGGAAGGTGCGAGGTTCTCTTCGTCTTACGCCTTGCTTTTCGTGGCTCTCAAGGAGCCAGCCAACTAACTCGTGGGCATTTTGAGAAGAGCTGCTGCGGATGCCGCCGCGAGGAAAGTGTCGAGTGGAGAGGAAGCGCCGCTTCCTACCACGGGAGCCAAGCAAAATAACAAGAAACAAAAAGCACACGCCAATGTGCTCTGCTCACTGCACGTCAACCCTCCGGCTAGCTGCTTCTATTACGTTCTGGGACTGGGAACTGCATCAGTGTGGGAGTTCTTACCTCCTGAGGACGTCTCCAATCTTTACGAGTCTGTTCCAAGAGGTTGCCACAAGATCGTATTCAGTTGTTGGTTTTCAATGCGATCGATCAGTTCGCCACAGAAAATGAAACACACCTGGGGCGGTGCTGCGGGTGCGACTGGATGCGAGGGCTCGACTTCCATCCGTATTCCGACAAGAAGTGCAGTCTTGCCGAGCCTTTTGGTGTGAACAAGACTATCCCAATGCTTCACACCCCTCAAGGTGCTTGGGATCTCCTCGATGCGCTGGTTCTGACAAAAAGCTTTCCCAGCCGCTTTGCTCGGATTTGTTTGTCCCGGTCGTGTGCCCACTCGCTACGAAAGAGAAGCCAAACCTGATCTCGAAGAGCTCCATCACTTTGGCAATGAACGAAGTCTATCGAGGTGCAGGCTCCCGCTTCTTCTACAATTTCAAAGGGAAGACGCATGCGTCGCTGGATTACCTCTTCGAGCACTGGGACGATATCTCCAACTCATCGTGCCGGTATTGCAAGCAAATGACGGGGACGAAGTACTGGCACTGGACGAGATGGAACCTCGAGGGAGTCAAGCGAGTTCGTGCGAACTGCAGGAAGATCTATCGTCCTCTTAAGTCGGCCATGAAAATGGATCTCCAGCACGTGCAGTTAATCCCGCCGCCTCGGTGTTCACGAAAGGCATCCACCAAGCGCTTCGAAGGAATGGTGGCTGGGATTGCGAAGGGCGGAGTGTTATGCGGCCTCTACCTCGTGAACGGATACCTTCCCTACTAGTAGCGACAAGGCTACCCCAGAAACGTAGCTCTTCCAGGAGTGATTGATGTCAAATGTATCTGGACTTGAATCGCTGACAGTGGTTACCCCATTTGCGTGTAGCCGTTGTGTTCATGGTACGCAGGGACCAAGGCTTCACACACAGGTACGCGTATTAAGTTTTCGCAAGATGCTGAAGAACAAGCTGTCGAAGCGTTCCTGGATGTCGACGAAGCAGAGATTAAAGGCCCTTCGCATACGGAGAGGACATCTCTTTCGCCTCAGTGGCAAGTCCGCTACAAATTGGTGTATTTTCCTGTCGTCAACTGCAGTGAAATGGTGACACGCACTGAAGACGATGACCACGCGTCAAACGCAATGGTGCCGACAGAAGTGCAGTACAACAAGAGGCGGAGGGGATACCGCAAGTAGGTGTTGCGCAAAGCTGGGATATACGCAGACTCGAATCGTGCGCACCAATAACGCAAAAGGGAGCTGTCTTACTAGTAGTATTTGCTGGAGGCGCTGAATGCGGCAAGAGCCCACGGCAGGATGATAATGCTGATCATAAAGAGGTCGGAATCGCAGAGCTCTAATGTGTGGGAGGGTTTGGCAGAGCGGCAGCGACAATGTCGCAAAGCTGTTGAATCTGATAGCGTTCGCTTGAAGCCTCGGTGGAGCGACATAGGAAGGTGGCAGATAGTCGTGAGTCCACGCACCTTCGATCAGTGTAAATTGCAATCGCTTAGTGTGATGTGCTGGATAGATGTAAGCTAGAATGGTGCCGAGAACCAGCTAGATGGTGCGGGAGGCATTGGTAGTATTTCATGTTCGCCAAGCCGTTGACCTCGTTTTCAAGACCAATGGCTTGGCGAATATGAAAACTTCATCCGCTGACGTTCTCATGCGCGAAGGTGCCGACGGCAAGTATTCACGCACAAGGTTCTGCCGTTTGATAGACATGCACCAGCTGAGGTTATTAGCAGCAACGGACGTCTGTATGAGAACGCGTTGGTAGCAATTTGTGCAAGGATACGAACGCAAGACCACAATTCGACCTGCAGAAGGCAGATCCCAAGCTAGCCCAACACGACACCAGCTCGCTACTCCTATATAGGAGTGCTGATGTCCGTACACGCGCCCGTCTCAGGGACAAATTACAGGCAGTAGGGGTATGAATACATGCAGTATGGAGTTTTCCCTGGACGACGAGACCTTCGAGGCGGCTCTGTCCTTCGTGGACGAGTACGAGTTCGACGCAGACGCCGCAGTGGTTCCAGGTCCGGACAACAAGAAGGCTGTCAATGCGGCCCCAGGTGGCAAAGACGGAGCCTTCAGCTCACTTGTGGAGACGACTCGGAGCAAAACGCGAGCACTAAAGGCGGACAAGGAGAAGAAGCGAACGACAATCAACGAGCGGAAGAGGCTCCTGCGCAGAGCCGGCGTCTATGGAGACCCCAACCGAGCTCGCAAGGAACGCACGCGGGAGATCGCGGATCTGCGCGAGCAATTGGCCAAGCTCCAGATCGATTTACGGGCGCTGAAAACCGGCGAGAACCTGCAGCAGGTGGATGGAGCAGCCCATCGGGCTGCCAGTGCGTTGGTCGTGGGGTTCGACCGAGGTCGACCGTCTCCGGCATGTGGGAGGATTTGGCAGTACGCCAACGACATCGGCGAGAAGCAGCGGAGCGGGATAATGGCAGGTTGAGACTCGCGGTGGAACGCCAGCAGAAGGTGGCTGCAAGTCTGAAGGACTTGATGCAGAAGCGAGCAAGTCAACTGGTACGGAGCTTGTATACTGCGATATGGTGGCGGTTATCTAACAAATTGGCGCTGCTGATGATATGTTTCAGGAGTCGGAATGCTCAACTTTGGTGACGTCGGCACTGGCACAGTCCCCGGTGTTTAATGTGC
This sequence comes from Phytophthora constricta, assembly GCA_011947335.1. Taxonomy (NCBI): domain Eukaryota; phylum Oomycota; class Peronosporomycetes; order Peronosporales; family Peronosporaceae; genus Phytophthora; species Phytophthora constricta. The sequence continues at coordinate 75,921 of JAAVTI010000148.1, read as the reverse complement.
TGGACTTTCATGGAGACGTCAGAGAGTTCGAGGGTCTCTTTCGACGTCTTGACACTGCCTATCGCGAATTTGACGCAGTGTTCGAAGCCAATGGGTTGGCGAAGATGGAGACTTCGTCTACCGACGTGCACTTGCGTGAAGGTGCTGATGGCAAGTATCTCGAATTCTTCACGCACAAAGTGTTGCCATTTGGGCAGCGCGCCACAGCCGAAGCTACATGGGATCATTATAAAGGGTCGGAGAAGCATATGGGCAGCGGATACCTCTACGAGAAGACGGCAAAGGTGGGCACGTGTTTCATAATAACACGAAGATCAAGTTGTCCTAACGCTTAGATTGACCTTGTTGTGGTGATTTGGTTGTGAGCAGGATCTTGATGAGCCGTACACTATCATCGAGGAGTTTACGAAGGAGATATACTCGAACAACGCTCGGGCAGACGTGAGAATGAAACAAGTGGTGCGACGCTACGTGGAAGATGACCGCGACTTTGTGATCTGGGTTACGAGAGTTTCTCCAGTAGAGATCAAGCACAAGATGCTTCAGGGGTTGACATACCATATCCGAGGGTATGCTCTTTCAAAGCGCTCGCCTGCTTCAACACCAGAGCACGAGTTGTCGCAGTTTCAGCTCTGTACACTCGTTACGCTCGACCGTACATCGTGTCAGCTTATGTACGGTCCTGAAAATTTACGCATGCTCACGAATTTCCTGATAGTATACACAGCCCAAAACGTGCGATTTCACCGAGATGGGATAGAGAACATTCTCATTGACCAAGCGATGCGACAAAAATACAATGAATGAGCTCAAGTCTATTCTTGTTTGTCAATGAGTTGGCACTGCCAGCTTGGCACCACCTCCCATTCGAACAACGCTGCGATTATCACCAGACCTTCAGCAACGTTTGAAAATTAAATAAAAGTGCTCAGCAGCCATGAACGTCACGATCAAACCGTAGGTTACCATAATTTTTCTCAACCAACACACACAAAATTCCTGGCTAATACTGCTTCTCATGTCTTTTAGGGAAGGTGAATTGCACGTTTTGGATGCCCCAAAGGTGAACCCAATCAAACCGTGCGTGAAAATGACAAGAAGCATATTTAACAAGACGCTTACAACATAACTCAACGTTTTGGCTGTGTATGCTAACGTAGAGAGAGGAATGAAGAAGCTAAGACTGTCTATCAAGACGGGCCGTTCGCGATTCTCTTTCTGGTGAATGTTATTGTCATCGTTGCACTCATGGCCGCTTTGGGAGTCAAGACAGTGACGGACAACATAAGCGGGCTGGATTCAGGCAACGACATGAAGGCCGTGGTTGGGTTTGCAGTGGGAATTGCAGTTTTGGCGATGGCTCTGTCACTGATAACGGTGAAGGTGATTGTTGCACATGCACACGCCATGATCTTGTTCGTGATCTGGTTCAACGTGGAATTGCGTGTGCGCTCGCTGTGTTCGGGTTCGCAGTAGGCAACATATTCGTTATCATCATGGGCGTGATCACCGCGCTGCTGAGTCTTTGCTACGCGCGACTCATGAAACGCCGCATTCCGTTTGCAGTCGCTAACTTGCGTGTTGCTGAGGCTGCTATTGCCAAGCATGGGTCCACCTACATAGTGTCCGTGGTGTTTACAACCGTGCAGATCATTTGGGTGGTGGTTTGGGCAATGGCCATGGTGGGCGTCGCCGACAAAACTACTGAAGAAAACCCGTCCTCAATGAGTACAGAATCAACGAACAATCGGTCACGAGTACCTAGTTGGCAGTCCTTTTGATGCTGCTGTCATTCTACTGGGGCCTCCAGGTGTTCAAGAATGTTGCGCACACTACCATTGCGGGAACTGTTGCGACGTTCTGGTACAACTCAGAGTCGACGGGTGCAACAAGTGCCTCGCTCAAACGCAGTATGACCACATCGTTTGGCTCGATCTGCTTCGGCTCGCTGATCGTCGCAATCCTGTACGCACTTCGTGGGGTATGGGCCATAAATGAGCGTTGCTGTTATGCGGTTGTCGGTGTGGTTGTGCTAGATTGTTAACTGACTTGTGCTGTATAGGCAGTGAAAAAAGTCGTAAGGATGGAGGTGCCGCGGCTTGCATTGCTGAGTGCATCTTGCGTTATTTGCAGTCGCTCATGGAGTACTTGAACCGATGGGCGTATGTCTATGTCGGGATCTATGGATACAAGTTCACGGAGGCCGGCAATGCAGTGATTCAACTTTTCGCCAGCGTGGCTTCGATGCTATTATCAACGACGACCTTATTGGTAACTTGCTTGGGTTTGCAGCTCTGGGAATCGGTGCGTTTAATGTAATTCTTGGTGATAGCGCTTCAGTGACAAGGTGACAAGTACTCATTATTATATCATTTACAGGTTTGGTCTGTGCTTGTGTTGGCGCTGTTATTGGGGGATGGACTGACGCGGTCTCGTTCGAAGGCGGCACCGGTACATGTATCTCATTATTCGACGGAAGTGTTTTATCTGAGGTTCTTATTTGTTTTGAGTGCTTTTGTTCCAGTATTGTTGGCAATTCTTGGTTTCGTAATTGGAATTGGCGTTGCCGTCACGGCACTAGCAGTCGTCGAGAGCTCTGTCGCTACGATTTTTGTCTGTTTTGCCGAGGTAAGCAAGCTTTTACTTTCTTGCAAGTGTTATACGTCAGTTTCTTGCAACTAACATCCACATCCTGCATAGGACCCCGCGTCGTTCCAGCACTCTCACCCTGAGCTTTACGCACCGCTTGTGCAAGGATGGCACAACCTTTACCCAGAGATCATGGTGCAGTCCGGATATTGGCATGCCTAGCAAACCAAGTTAAGGCTAGAACTAGCGACATCAGACAATGATCTCAAATAGCTCTCAGTACAGTGCATGACATACAAACTGAGTGGATTTCTTCACGCTCCAATCGCGACATATTGCTAGTCACTTCGAAGCTGGAAACGAGATTAGTGTGGACGATCTTAACCCCACTCTTTGTAAGCATGTTCGGGTGACTTCACATAAGAGTCGGTGTTCTGTCAACCAGTTTTGACGAACAAAACTCGCTTAAATTAATTTACAAGGAAACGCATCACACAGCAAACGAGCTTATCGCTTGTATCGCCATTTTATGTCCTATAACATCAAAGCAAAACTAAGCGCACAGTTATGCTGTTTCTCTGTTAGAATAGATAATCAATCAAAAATCAATTTCCCTCGGAGGGATTCCTTGGAAGTTGGCACTTCCAAGAGCATGACAATGGATCCAGGCAAAAAGCGGCACACGCCACATAGAGCTGCCAAGCAAAGCGGAAAGAAGCAGAAACAACGAGCCATCGAATCTCCTCCGCTACACAATGATTCTCCGGTTAAAAACTTCTGGTGCATTTTGGAGCTGGGATCAATGGTGTGGGAGTTTTTGAATACTGCTGACATCTCCAGCGTTTTACAAGCGTGCTCCAATCGTTTGTCCGAAGAATGCACGAACACGGTGGCTCTCCAAGCGATCGACAAATTTGCGGTGGAAAACCGCATACACTTGGGGCGAGGCTGCTCGTGTGACTGGATTCGACGTCTCGACTATTCCCCACACGCAGAGAGCAAGTGCAGTCTCTCTGAAGAATTTGGCATCGACAAGACTCTACTACTACATGCTGCTCGAAGTCTCTTGGATGCGCTGATGATGACGAAGAAAATGTTGGAGCCATTCTGGTCACTCAATGAGCAGCACGAATTTTGTTCCAGTGGTGATCCCGTTAGGGACGGAGGAAAATCCTCATCCAAACGATCAGCCTGCTCTCGTTCGAGCGATGAACAACGTTACTCAAAGTGCCGGAGTACGGTTCTTCTACAACTTCAGAGGAAAGAGGGGATCGACCGCGAAGGATTTCCTGTACAAACATTGGGACAGCATCAATGCTGAATCATGCAAGTACTGTGAAAACCTAAGTTACCCAAGTGGCTGGCGTGCCCGGGGATTCAGAGGAACTGAGCCAATTCGCTCGCTGTGCAAAACAGTGTACCAACCGCTGAAGGCAGCTATGGAGAAGGACTTGCAATTTGTTCGCTTTATTCCGACACCTCGTCGTCTGCAAAACAATCGCTCAGAAAAGATGTGCACCTACGCTCAGCGCTATAAGGGGTTGGTGGCCGGAATATCGACGGGCGGAGTACTCTGTGGCCTCTATCTTAGTTTTGGATACTAGCCCTACGTAGCAGCATGTTTACGGAAATGCTCTGTGGAACGGTAGGCATGTATCGGTGGGCTAATTACATTGTGAAGTCATGTTGTTCTGCACACGCTCCATACTGAGGCGTCCATGTCATTTTCAATTGCCTTGCACCGTTAACGCCAATAAACTCGACTGTTAAACCAAGGAATTGCTTTTATCGAAATGCATGAATGATGCACAAATGCAGATGTCAATTTGCTTCAACTTGACTCTGAAAGACCCCAGTGCTAATTCGTTTTCTGAGCTGTCACATTGGATCAAGCATAGCAAAGCAGGATTCACCAGCTAAACCATCTCACTTGTAGCTCTGCGTTGCTCGTCCCAGATTTCTTTGACCTCTACCCGGCCGATGAGGTGTTGTGACTTTATTTCGACAGAAATGCCCTTCTTGTGGTGCGGTGCGGTGGGACGGATCAACAAGGCTATCGAGCGCCTCGATTGGAATAATGTTCAAGTGTCGCTGCAACCTGAAGACGATTCCGAGGCAAAGCCAGTTGAAGTGTGTTCTGCGTCACTGAGAGACTGGGATCGATTCGTGGAGTCTGAGGACCAGGCGCTGATATCGAGGATGATGGAGTGGCACGACGGGAAAATCTACATTGTAGAATTACCTTGTGGGGTCCATGAGGGCACAATACGCCGCGTTGGTGGTGAAGTTATGCTTGCAACGGGGACGCGGTGGAATTATCTCATTCCTCACGGTTCTACCACATTTATTTCTCACTTCCCGAGCCGGAAGCCGGATAGCAGCTACGGCCCAAGAAGCCTAATCGGAGCGACGCTGCCGACGGATATACGCAGCTGGAGAGAATATCACACCCTGAAGGTCGAAGTTGGTGTTTCGCAGGGCTGGAAAAACACTTTGCTGAAGAGCGGCTTGAACGCAACGGCTAGGTTTTGGCGAGGAGTTCCCGGCGTCGAGTATGTCCTCAGCATCAGGCTGAATAATCAGCTCACCACGTGCCAGTATCGCCTCGACTCAATCGTTCGCGGTGGGTTCGAAGCTCCTCGCATGCGAATCACGAATATCGATGTGGGATCTGTCCTGTATTTCGATGCGCGTCGCCTGCTTGGTCTTGAACCTGAAGCAAACCTTCCTGCTGGATTTAACGATCCGGTAGAGCTTGATTTGTTTCAGGTGGTGCAAATGGTCCGTCAGCAGGCTGTGGAGGACGAAGCTTAACATGTGGCGCAAATGGAATGGAGTTGCACAGGGTCCTGCAGCTCGTGCATGGCAAAACCTGAGAGATTTATGGGGCCATTATGGGCGGAGACACCAACAGAGGCACGCATATGGCTGAGTATGCGGCAAAATTTGACAGAGCACAACGCTTTAACATTTGATTCCAGTTTTGTTATCCTCTACTATTTTTTGTTCTGCACATTTATAACGCTTCAGTCAGCTCGTTTTATTAATATTTTCCGGGTAAAAGGCCTAGCCAGACAGGTAGAAGCCGATCAACCTTTCGTACGTGGTCTGGTTCATCTCTTTAGCGAGTGAGTGGAGGGATCAAACAGCAACTGTAATGCATTAAATATATTTGTTTGACCCAGCTAAGCCCAGCAATTTTGTTCTCAGCAAGAACGACTAGTCCGTGTATCCCTTCTCGCCCGGCGCGTAGACCGTCTTGGCGTCGTACGGGTTCAACGACGCGTAGATCTCCAGACTTTTACCAGGTTCGATACAGATTTTTAATGGACTAGTGGCAGGCACTTCGGGCCTCTATCGATTCCGCCCAAATCGAGATCTGCAATTGCTGTCACGACAGCAATGGCTGTAAAGCAATAACACCTGAACATAAAATACAAATTGTTCAATTCCATCTCACCCTAACGAGCAGATGGTATTTCATGGGCCAACCGACTGGAAATTGCTACGGAAGAAATCTTTAATCACACAGTATTCAGCTGCCTGGTGGTTCATTGATCAGAGCGGAGCCCTTGGCGGTCTATCTCGTGAAAGCACCGCCCGTAGTAAGAGAAGGTTCGCACGGGGTTTCGTAAATTGTTGCATTCTGTCTAAAGCGCAGCATTCTGATGAGCGAGAAAAAGCCGATTTTAAGCGGCTTTGCCGCTGACGAAAACCTCCTCGATCCGTTTCAAAACCACGTCATGAAGAAGGTCTAACGTCTCGTGAAATGAGTGGAGATTGATGCGAATCTCGGTGAACGGAAGCATCCCTTCTTCCTTGCTGTGCGCGATCAAGTAGTTCTGCATGGCCTGCAAATTGTGGAAGCCCACCGTATTCTGGTCACCGCGGTACCGAGGGTCCGGAGAATTCGTCATAAAGTTTCGATGGTCGCTTTCATCCAGCGTCAGTAAAAACGGGATCACAATACCCGCACAATTGGCCTTGCTGTCCCTTTCAGGTGCTCCAATCGTTTTTTGGTACAGGCGAGGGTCGATATGGAACCCTTCGATGATAAGTGACTTGCCGTCCTTAAGACACTTGTCGATGTCGGACTTGACACCTTTACGGACCACCTCGCACTCTTTTTGGTACTCAGCAATGAGCTCAACGTTGGACGAGAACTCGGTTGTCACGTAAGACGTTTTCTCCTGCCTGTTGAAGCAATGGAACACATCAGCTGCACATCTTGCGGTCATGTTTAAAAGTAACGAACTATTACGCACCCTGAGAAGTTGCACATCAGCTCAAATATGAGGTCGGTCTGAAGAACACTCGAGAGGTTCAAGCGGTCTGCCAGCTACAGAAAAAAAAACGAACCCGGGGCTGTTAGTACGGGTGCATCTCACAGCTAGTGTACGAGCGCTACCTACTTTGGTTGCCAATGTAGACTTCCCAATGCAAGCAGTTCCAGCCAACATGATCAACAACGGCACACGATTGCGATGGAAGCTGTTCGCACAAGAGTTAATGCAGCACAACCATTAAGAAAACTACACGGTATTCATCCAAAGATATTCCTCCAAGTAACACGCACCTGGACATCATCCGGTAGCACGAGATCTGCGGCTCGCCATATCCGAACACCAGCATCGTCTTGTACAGAAAGTCCTCAAATTGCTCCTGAAAAAAAGCACCAATAAATCTTCGTCCGTGCTTTCAAAAGCACCGTCTCCACAGCGTCTCCACCAACCTGCACGATGTCCGTCAAGTTCAAGTCCACGAGCGTCTGTGCCAGCACATCCAAAACTTCGTCAACCTCTAATAAAACACAACACCAAACACCCGTAGCTAGCCCACCCTCTTTAAGTCCAGGAGATCTGCACGGCGTCTCTTGAGTTGATCTACTCACAATGAGACTCCAATAAATTAAATCTATTTGTTTACCTTAATAACAATCACTTGTGCAATGAATGGGCCCCACCTTGGCGCTCACCAGCGCGCGACACAGCAAGTAGCGCGACAGCACGTAGACGTGGTCCTCCACCCACACGCGCACCTTGATAAAGTCGTACTTGGACTGGTTGCGCTTGACCACCACCTCGGCCGCTACGGTACCCAGCTCCTTGACCATCTGCGCGGGCGGCGGCGTCTCCTCTACGCCCATGAGCCCCGACAGAGCGGCGTCGTGCTCGTTCAGACTCATAAGCAACCTTCAATACTGACAGCCATAGTGAAAAGTCAAAAGTGAGCTCAATAAGATGCAGCGCTCTGATTCGTGGGGAAAAACGAGATCGTTTTCTCATTGGTGGGAAATAGAACGCGATGTGATTGGCCGCAGAAGGCTATAAATAGCTGTTTTGGTGCTCACACAAGAAGAAAGAGCAGCAGTGGACTGGAGCAGCGATGGCCGCCGTGGACGAGAGCAGCAGCGCCAAGAAGCGCAAGCTGGAGGACGTCTCCGCGCGCAGCTGGACGTCAAGATGGAGGACGGCGCGTCGCCGCAGTCGCTGACCGAGAGCGAGCGCAGCAGCGACAAGGACAAGGACAAACCTGACGAGCTCAAGCGAGCGCAGAACGAGGGCCGCGGGACGGCGATTCGGAGGCTGCTGGAGCCCTTTTCGCGCGAGCAGCTGCTGGAGATGCTGGCCAACGCGTACGTGGCAGTCTGGAGAGTGACGGGGCGCTGCGGAGCGCTCCGATTTGCTTGTGGCGTGCGGCTGTTGACGTGTTTATTTGTGTGGCTGTGTGGCTGTGTGGCTGCTGCTGTGAACGATTTCTGGCTGTGTTGCGGTGATTGATTGGGTGTGCATTGGTGGGGTTCGTGCTGGGGATTTTAACGCTAGTGCCACGCAATATGATGCGCTGTACGCGGAATTGAAGGCCGTGGCGGGAGCGGACGTGGCGCACCGCAAGGTGTTTGTGCGTGGCCTCGCGTGGGAGACCAAGACGGAGAATCTGAAGGAGGCGTTCGCGGCGTTTGGAGACGTGCAGGAAGGCGCGGTCATCTATGACAAGACCACGGGCAAGTCGAGGGGGTATGGGTTCGTCACCTTCGTGGAGATGGACGCAGCTCAACGCGCCGTTGAGCAGCAGACTGTTGTGATCGACGTACGTTGTTTGTAGTGTTTGTCTCTGTCGTGCGGCCAGTGCTTTGATTAACGTTGAATTTTAACGTGCATGTTGGTAGGGGCGCACAACCAGCTGCAATTTAGCTGCAGTTCGGACGCACTCAGACGAGCACCAAACCCAGTCACAGCAATCGCACCAAACGCAGGCACCTCCATCGTCCCATGGGCAGCATCAACAGCCTGCACGTAGCATGGCCGCACCTCGATCTGTGCCTTCACACACGGTTTACACAGCGCCATCGCCTACAGGTATATATCCTATGATGAGCGTGCCGATGCCCGCTCAGGGTGTTGCACCACCACCGCCTTCTCTGCAACAGCAACAGCAGCAGCTGCAACTGCAGTCGCAGGCTCCACCACAACAGCAAGGATCGCGTCACAATGATGAAGCTGCTGATCGAAAGCTTTTCGTGCGTGGACTCTCATGGGATACGACGGACGATACTCTTCATCGCGAGTTCCAGACGTTTGGTGAACTGGAGGAGGCCATGATTGCGCGCGACCGCAAGACCAACAGGAGCAAGGGCTATGGCTTTGTCACGTACAAACACAAGTTGGGTGCTGATCGCGCACTGCAGACTCCGCAAAAGTTTATCGATGTACGTTCGTTCAAACGAGCTGCCTACACTTCTTTTAAACGCTTGCCCGTTCCTTAACTATTTTTTATGTATGCTCTCCGTACAGGGTCGTGCAACTTTTTGTAACCTTGCCTGCCAGGGCCACAACAAGCCGCACACCGAACAGCGTAGCAGTGGTTCAGCCATCCTGGCACCTGTCCCACCGAGTTATACGATGCCCATGGCGCCTGCTGGAATGTACACGGCCGTACCATACCCAGGGGTGGTTGCCGTGCCGCAGATGCCGCAGCAGCCGATCGCATACGGGCAGTATCCAACGATGCCACCAAGCCCGTATGGCCAGCAACCGCAGCAGGTTTACGCTGCAGCTCCGGCTTATTATCAAAGTCGGCCACAGCTGCTGCAGCAGCCGCAGCCTTCTCACCAGCTACCGAAGATGCAGCCACCACCGCCACCTCGTAGATAGTTTTGCGACAATGGTGACAGGGAGTGTTTTCCTGGCGGATTGACAACTATAAGGAGTCTCATAATCACTTCAAGTAGCAGTTTGAATTGACAAGTTTGGAAAAGGTTAGCTAAGCCATCGTCATAACTCACCATTCGTTTCTCACTGCGACTCGATCGGCAAGGCTCGGCGATAAGCAACGGCTAAGGCGCACTTGGTTTCTCGACATAAATCCACATTTTCCACGCCGTCAAGCTGCAATTCGCATGATGAAAACAGAGACACGTCAATAACCAGGTGGGCTCAGCGTTGAGCAGGGAAGCAATGATGCACCATACCTTGTCAAAAAGAGCAGGCCTGCTTGCTTCTCAATGACGTCAAGCGGTGCCTGGAAGTCCCGCAGATCCTTATTTTCCGGGATGACCTTGTTCGGTAAAATGAAGCCCGCAGTAGCAAAGCCTCGGCCACCTCGCTTTTCACCCAACACTACTTTAAAGAAGTGCGTGGGCACAGCGATCGCATCTGGTGGGGTTCCCAACACTGGGTAGGACACTTCATATTCCCCGTGCGCTTGTTTTTCTGTCGGAAACATCATGCACACTCGTCAGAGCGAGCACGAACTTAAATACGTCGAGACTTCACTTACTTTTGGCAAGAAGAGAGGTCCAGTAATGACGTAAATACCGTCATATTGGCCAGCCAGGTGGCGCATGAAGCCTTCAAGACGCGCCCAGTAGCCGCGGTTAAACCCAACGCCGACCTGCGGTGACATGTTGGTCATGAGGAAGCTCTCATTCATGGCTTCTTGCGAGTGGATCATATCCCCTGCTCACAGCCGTCCGCACAAAGCACACTCAGTATTCGCAACACTAGCAACGAAACTAACTAAACCGGCAGCAAGAACTCACGAGCCGGTGCCAGATGGCCCTTATCGTATCCGCTCTTGAGGAACCTATTCGGGTGCACTCTAAACGGCTCCGGAACATCCTTGTCCACTGCGAACTTGGAGTTGGCTCGATCCGTCTCCTGCTCCACCCGCAGCGAGTCCTTGGTCAGATACTCCATCACCCATGACGCATTGCGCGTGCTGCCAAGCATAATGCAACCACATCAATTCTTCTTCTCCTTCATCGCAGCACTTCACACCCACAGAGACCCCACCGATAATCGTAGGACACGACGTATCCCGACCGAACGTGCACATTGGCGTCCGAGGGCATCCCGTAGCGCAGCGCCTCATGTCTCGGAAGTGTCTTCGGCTCTCGAGGTTTATTGTCCACCGGAATGTGGACGCGACGATTCGGTTGTCCTCCTTCGTCCTCCTCGACGCCCAGCAGCACCAGTGTCCCCACGACCCCGATGGAGATGCCTAATGACACACCCGCAAGCGTCCTCCTACAGTGTCCACCAGTCCACAATCAGTCCACCAATGATTGCAACGCCATCTACGAAGCAGATGGACGCACCGGAGGATCGCGGGCAGCAGCCCGTAGTGCGAGCGCTGCGTCTGGCGTCGGCCCTTCATCCGTCTCCGTGTCCGCCCGATTCTGACACTACGCGCTGTCACACATGGCTGCGATTGGCTGTCTAGTATGAATATCGCGCTAGTAACCTGATATTTTGGCTTTGGTGAGTGGAAGCGACGCACCTGCTGGACGTGCGTCATTGGTGAACTAGCTGGTCGACTGGAGCATACGTCGTGAATCATGTCGAGGAAAAACAACCGCACCAAGATCAAGGCGCAGTACGAGCTGGAGGTGGAGAAGGAGCGAATCCGCAAGGAGAAGCTCATGAAGAAGCGCGAGCGGGTGCGTCCTTGTCGCCTGTGAACTCACTAACTGAAGAGTGTTTGGTCCACTGACGCTGCTGTGGTCCCGCAGAAAGCGAGCGCCTCGAAGAGCAAGGAGACGGTGAAGAAGGTCTCGAACAAGGTGCTGCGACGCATCAAGCAGCGCCAGATGGAGAAGGAGGCGCGCGGCGAGATGGACGTCAAGAAGGAGAAGAAGAGCAAGAAGAGCGAGAAGGGCGAGACGATGGACACGAAGGAATAGACACTTGGAACTGCTGTTTTGCGGGGGACTTGTCGTGGCTCGTGCATTGAATTTGGGACTTCAAAACTGACTGGGAGAGTGCTAGAGGTTGTCCAGACAGCCGGACATGAAGCTGTCGCGCCGTTCGATGTCTTGCAATGTTTCCTGGAGACAAAAAGGAGTTAGGGTGAGTTTTTTGTTCATTGCGGCAAATTGATGTCTACGAACCTTCACGATAGATAGCAGCATCCCGTTCCACACCTGATCCAGTGCCTGTGAATAGCATGTCAAAGCGAGGTTTGTGAGCGCATTGTCAAGCTTGATGGCGGCATGCGGACGACGTACGGCGTTTTTCTTTTCAATGTCGGACGCCATGTAGAAAATCTCACTGACCGCAGAGGATGCGGCGTTGCTGTGCAAAGCTGTTGCCGATCGGGACGGCTTCGTGTCTTTGCCGTCCTTCACTCTAGCCTTAGAAGGCAGCAGAGTGCTTAGCTCGGAAGGCTCAAACGGTCGAGACCGAGGGACGTTGGGCTTCGGGAATAGTTGTCTGCCAATATGCCGATCGGTTGGCGTGATTTCTTCGCCGTTGAGCCGTAGAGTGTTCTATACAGATGAAATGCACATCGGTCAAGTCTTGGTCTCTCTTACAGGACAATGCACGAAAGCTAAAATACATACGCTGACGCGAGCACCGATGTAGCGTTTAAGAAGAGTCTTGCCACACACAGGGTTTTGAGAAATAAATACCTGCAATGAGAGCACCATACACGATTAACAAGAAGCAGCCGCACCCTTTCCAACTGCAAGAAGCTTACCTCTTCAGCTTTCGTGCCCAAACAGCTTAACCACTGCAAGTCATCGAATGACTGCAGATTGTTGTATGCGAAGATAAGCCTCCTAAGTCGGGTGAAGAGTTTGAGATTGGCGTTGATAGAATTTGTCGCGGCAGCCATAATCTTGGTGATGCCAACGTAGCGAAAAGAAATTGCATTGATGAGGGCATGTATCATGGTCGTCTCAAGCACCTCTAGTGCGCTGCCGTGGATAACCAACACGCGATAATCGCCATATACCTCGATTTCAGAGAATCCGGCATTATTGCTGTGCACTCGAGACTCTTCACGGCTCGTAGGTGTAATTTCACGCTCTTCGTAGCCAACATGGGATGTCACCTCCTCCTTTCCAGAAGCGCCCCAAGACGTGAGCAAGGTCATGTCTCTAAAATCTTTGATAGTCGTCGCGGGCTCCGCACGCTGCTCCCAGGTTGCCTTAACGCACGAAATAGCGTGCGTGCGTGTAGCCGCTTCAGCATCATCAGCGGCACTGGAAACTTTTCCTGGGGACAAGTGAAGCAAAGCTTCTTTTCGATCTGCATCGCTCAGCGGCTTCAAGTCCAGATGCTTAAGTGACGGAAATCCCCGTATCATTCGAGATCGATAAGCAACAGGGTTAGACCCGCAAATTCCGTTTGAATCCAGTCGCAACTCAATTATGGTGGACACCTGAAAACAGCATCGCAAAACGTTGTCAGATATTGCTCAGAAAACCAGGATAAGAAATAATTAGCAGGCACACGCACTTGGAAAAGCGGTTCGAGCGATTCGAACGTCTCCAACTTGTTATTTGACAAGAAGAGTCGTAAAAGCGATGGCAATCTGCCGATTGTTCCGATACGACGAATCTGGTTCTGACGAAGATTGAGCTCAGTTAGCAGCGTCAACTTGTCGATATTCTCGACCGTGGAAATCATATTGCCACCCAAGTTGAGCACACGCAATTCTTTAAGCTCATTCAGGTTCTGCATCTGCTCAATTTCATTGCTTTGAATTTGGGTAATACAGACAACAAAATTCAGTGAATCCTTCCGCTGTAGGCTTACAACTTCAGCTCAAAAACTGCATACCTGTGCAAGTCAAGCACATCCAATTTTTTCAAGCACTCCAGATTTTCAATCGTGCGCACTCGGTTTCCCCATCATGAGTACCCGCAAATTAGGCACCAGATGCAGATTCTCGAGTTTCTGTCACCACAACAAGCAAACATGCACCAGCATCAGCAGGCACAGTTGCAATCAGCAAACGTCAATATTTGTCAAATTTGTGCGCTGTGCGCACCCATAGTTACCTCGATGCGATTATTATACAGGTCGAGAAAAATGAGATTGGGTAGTCCTAGTAGGTTTTCGATTCGCCGAATAACATTGTTTTGGAGGTTTAGAAGGCGGAGTATTTGCTCTCCTTCCAGCAGGGGAATTACAGGCAGGTTGCGCCGATCGAGATTTAACCGCTCCGGGTTAGACGCTTTTGTCTGAGAATGAAAGATCGTTAGATATAATGATAAATATGACATAAATCTCGAACGCAGTTGTTCAGCGGTGTCCAAGAGTAATACATACTTTTGGTTCCGATAAACTATCGGCACACCAGGGATTTCCGCAGTCACTGCAAAGTGCACCTATCCTTCGTCAGGTCACCGAAAAGGAGTAACACCTCAGCGGTCAGAGGAGCGAGCTTTTAGTCACCGAACTGCATTCAAACTCCGCACCTCTTGATTTGGAGTACTTGTGGAGTGTTCTCCGACCCCAGGATGCTTTGTATCACAAAAAGCGACCACTTCTGCTTGAGTCCTATTAACGTGGAAGCGTCCATCACTGCCATTTGCAAGGCTGTCGGACAGTTTCATTTCCATCGTGTGCGGCAGCTCCCCGTGGCGATGAGGATGCCAAATTTGTGCCTATTATTCATGAAATGAATTACTCGTTAAACGATAGCATTGCGTTCGCAGAATGCAATGCTGTCACGTACAGAAGTTGACGGGTCTAGCGAGTTGGGAAACATTTCAGGTGCTCTCCTAGAATGCAAAGGTGATGACTAGTAAGGTACATAGTTGCTTCATATATAAAAAGTATTGAGGGCTAATCTCACCTGACATAGCCTCTCACATGTTCCTGATACCCTGAGTTCCGTGTGTCGAGGATCTGACATTCACAGCACCTACTTAGTTGCCTGTGAAAAACCGCATACTTGTCCATCATGCAGTTGACACTCCACAGCAATACGATAGCTTACTTCACTAGCAGTAGCAGGTCGTGGTGGTGTCTCCCTGCCAGATACTTCTCGATCACTTTTTAAAAGCTCTGTGGATCCACCCGACTGAATTGAAAATGAGTCCTTGAGCGTCATAATGTCGGCTTCAAACTTCACTTACGGATTCTGCTACGGAGCGTCGCTGTTGATCGATTTTCTGGTGTGGAGGAAGCAAACGCCTCCTTCGACTACCCGGAGCCCCACCAAACTTGTTGGAACTATGCGCTGGAATACTGCTGAACCAGCTCGATTGGTTCCCGATGCGGGTATGGGTGAGGAGCTTGGTACTCCCAACGGCTCAGATGCACTTTGCTTTGTCCACCTCACATTTTCGACATTACGTGCAGTCACCTTCCGCTCGTTGGCCGGTGGTGTCCGCAGAGCTGGATTACGTGCTATATGTACTGATATGACAACGGAGGAGATCGACAAAAATCGGTGCCAAGCGTTCGGTCAACATACCTGCAGCAACCCATAAATGCAAAGTATTTGCTCCGAAGTACAACTAAACGCACTGGTAGGATCGCTCAGCTCCGGGAAGTGGCTGGTCCCCGCAGTCACAGTTCTCTTCTCAAACCCTCGTCCTGGAGCTCCTAGTTCAACTGCTGCCTTTGTCTGCAAGAAGTGGGAATGTTAATGACCTATCGAAGTAGATCCTGCAGCAGGATTCCTGCTAGTTGAGCGAACTGCTGACAAAATAACATACGAAGGTCGAGAGGTTTTCTTTCCGCGCCGCAGCAATCTTGCTGAAGAGCCCGAGTGCCATATTGCCTTCGCTGCGTCTCGGAACGGTAGGAGCCCCCGCCGCTATCACAGGCGTGGTGGTGCTAGACAAGTACGCCGTCTCCATCAGCTGCCTTCCTAGCAGCACTCGAGTGGGTTAGGCTGAGCTGCACACGAAGGGACACGAAACTGTAGTGTTGGAATCGATAACGTACGTTCATGCTGCATTTTTGGATAACCTACGTCACATTCATTCGATGAACTCGACCACCAAAGAACTCGCCTCAAGAACTCGCCTCAAGAACTCGCCTCGGTAAACGTCTGATACCATCACGCACTAAAGCACAGATCTGTGAGTAGCAGCAAACAAGAATACAACCAAACCAACCATGCGCGTTAAAGGTATTTTGTGTTGGCTTGGTTATGTTGTTGGTTAGCCAGAGGAGGGCAGAGAGGCCGGAGGCGGTTGCACGACACAGCATTCTTTGAACCGACCCCTCTTGTCCTCTTATCCCCTCTTCACTTAAGTCTCCGGCTCATAGTCTGGGTTCTTTCGGAGAATAACAATGCCTTCTAACACGTTTGTCAGCGGAAGGTACTCTTCAGTCGCAAGCTCCGCGCGATCCTTCACGTTCAGCAGCACGGGAGTCGTGTGCGTCTGGAAACCCGTGATAGACTTCGGGCGACCAGCCTGTCCCACAATCTCAACCTGGATTTAAGAGCCATAGCAAACAGAGCAGGACATTAAGTGAGTACAGACGCTCTCGACACTCAAGCTAAACAAGCACGAAAAATACTTACAGCTTGTCCGACTCGGACAGATACGGGCAGAGGGTTCAGTTCCTCATCCAGCGTGATCAACATACGAGGCTGCATCGCGGTCGCGATCGTGTAAAGAATATAGTGAGAGGTATCCAAGATAGTGTGCTCCATATCTAGAGACGCGTGTAGGACGGACAGCAGACCGCTCACAGCCACACGAGACATGACCAATCTATCTGAGTGGAACGGGTGCAGGGTCATCAGACCCTTGCCCATGTGCAGCAAACCCTGGGCGATACGAACAACAAAGAGGTGGTTCGCCTCCCGATTGTAAAACTCGGACAATTGGCGAAGCAAACCTGCCACACGTGAGTTGTTGGTACCAGCCGACACCAAACCAAGCGCAAGGATGGCATTCTGAGCGACACCCGAATCCACGTCGTGAGTAAGTCGAGACAGCGTATCGATCAGCGCGTATTCCGGGTTAGACACACTTAGCAGAGCAAAGGCCAGGGGCACAGCGCGACGCACGGCCACCTCACCGTACTGCAGCAGGTGGTCAAACGACCGCATAGCCATCTCGCTGCCGATGCTTTCTCCCATGGTAATCAAGGCGATACCAATCACTGCAACACTCTGGTGTTGCGCAGCCATCGGGTCCTCAATATGCTCAGCGCAAGTGCGCAGCAGCTGCTGTACCTTCAACACGTTACCAGATCCAGCGTATGCGCACGTCTCCAGCGTGATTGCCAGGTACTTAGACAGCTTGTGTTCAATGGTCTTCGCGGCCTCCAACATAGCTTCTACACGCTCCTGCCGGCTATGAAATTCGACCAAAATTAGTAAAGTTAGTTGCAACATCGAATATGAAGCAGAACAAAAGAAAAACATACCCAAGGTACAGCAGTCCGAGACCAAGAGCAAGGAAACGAGCGCAGGACGAATCCAGCTCCGCGTCGGAGCTCTCCATCAGCCGCTGCATGAGAACACTTCCAGCTTCTTCATCGCAAGTGCCAACCTCGACCATACCGAGCGCCAACGCAGCGTACGATACCTCCTGAATGTCAGCATTTTCGTCGGCGTGCGAAACCACCGGAATGAGCAGCTCCGACACATCCTCACGAGCTGATCCCGCGTACGCAATACCCAAACCCAGGCACGAAGCACAACGGATGGAGCAGTTACCCGAGTCAATGTGCTCGGACAGCAGCGCCAGTGCGGGGTCGCAGTCATTGCGGATACCAGCGCTAACGACACCCACGCCAAGGATAGCACCAGCCTTAACATACTCATCTCCAGAGTAAAGGTACTTATCGATTTGGGTGATACCCTCCTCCACATTCCAAAGCATGATCATACCGAGCGAGGCGGCCGCACTCATCATGCCGTGTTTCTTGTTCTTGTACAGCCACGTGTTGCCCTCCGGGGTCATGAGCTTGTCCGTTCCGTAGCCCGCGTTCACGAGCGCATTGACGAAGGTTGAAGCCAAATTAGCACGCGCCGAGTCTGTAGGCTGGGTACCAGAGTCGCGACTACGACCCACGCTGGCCGTCTCAGACAGGTGCGACTTGTAAATGTCCTCGGGTGTCTTAGCCTCCATGACGTCCAGGTCACGCGCCAGCGATAGGAACTTGTCGCTCAATTCCGAATTGCCGATAATCTCGTTGGCTGATGCGTCGCTTTCGTCCTCGTAGAAGCAGCGCTGGCGGCCCAAAATGTAGCCCATCTGGTTGCGCACCACAACATCCTTGCACTTCTGAAACACCTCGGCGACAAAGTCGTCATTGGCCAGTCGAAGCGCCACACGAAGGGCGTCAGGGTACTGCTCCAGACGCAGAAACAGCGAGTACGCCGTGTTCAGCAGGTTCACCAGATCGTCAGCGTCTGACATGTAGTCTGCGCAAGCCAACAGGTACAAGCACACCCGCTGGTAGTTCTTTCATCAATAGCGGGCGAGTCGAGCAGCTTCGAAAGCTGCTGCACCTCAATGAGGATATCGATGGCCTCAGGCTCGGCGTTGTGCAGCATGTGGAAGGGCACGATGGCGTCCACGATCATCAGCAGGTCGGTCACGTCCGGGTCCACTGCGTCCTCCGCCGTGATGCGAGCGTTGTACTCCTCGCCTACTTCTCCCGCCAGCGAGCGCACAAACTCGTGGCCCCAGGAGCCCAGGTCCGTGCTGTTGCCCAGCAGCTTGAACTTCAGGCTCTCCCTAGACCCCTCCTTGGCCATTGTCATGGCCAGCACAGCCAGGATATCAGCCATGAGCTTCTTGGTCTCTCCGGCCTGGAAAATCTGTAAAAACACACAAAAGACACCAAAACACCATCAATATCTCTTTGCAACCTGCCGTAGAGATTGCACATGCACCGCACCTCAAAGGCGGTCTTTAGCTGGTCGTAAGATGGACGTAGGAACTTGAGCGGCTTGGGCACCGACGTCATGGACGACGTGGCCGTGCGGATCTCGCGGCGCAGCAGCTCCAGCGCCAGCTGCTTGACGCCCACGGCCTCCTGTGCGTCACACACGCGCGTCACGGCTGTGTCCAGGTCCTCCTTGAGCTGGCGGTCCTCCTCGGACTTTTAGAAGCGATGGAAATGGGTCAAAACATGGGTAAGAAACACTTTTTGGGAGCTTAAACGCCACACGCACCAGCTCCTCCTCGACGGGCGGGGCGTCCGCGCGCTTGGCGGCCTCTGGCTTCTGCTCGCCCTTGTCCTTGGCCGCAGGGTCCTTGGCGGGCACGGGGATCTGCGCCGTCTCCTTCATGCTGCTGCGTCGGCTTCTTGGCTCGCTGCTTCCTTCGTTGTGTTGGATCTTGTGTTGCAGAGGGGAGATCCCAATGCTGGTGTGCGCCACACGAGCAGACACGGCGCGGGAACCCCGTGGAAGCCGATATGTGGTGTGTGATACATAAAGGGACGCGAAACGACGCGAGCTCTTCAAGCACCAGCTACACATTGCGGGCCATGGCGACGTCGCTGTCGATCGAGGCGTACAAGCGCAAGCAGAACGTGCTTGCGGTCAAGGCGCAGAGAAGACGGAGCGGCGTGGCGAGTGCTGGCAAGAAGGAGGCGTACGCGGCCGAGCAGCGCAGGTACCTGGACGCCTGCGTGGAGAACCACGCGGACCCAGATGCGCGGCTGCCGGCGGCGCTGCGGGAGGAGCGATTCGTGCTCAGGCTGGACAGATTCGGGGAGCAGGAGGTGCGTTGAGTGGAGATGGGTGGGGACACCGAGAGAGGGACTGACGCTGGTGGGGGCAGCTCGCGTTCCACATGCTGTTTCTGCAGAAGACGAGGCGGTGCAGGCACATCAGTCTGTCTCTCGGCTCGGTGGCGATTAATCGAGGTTGGGATCGGTCAGTTAAGAAGATTGCACTACTGCAAAGACTGATGATAAGCTGCCGTGGTGTGGGATTTAGATTTGCGTGGCAAGTTTGAACGGCTTGGGCTGAAAAAGGCGTACGCGTACTGAGCCTAGGAGCGGCGAGTGTAGTAAGGTAGGTGGTGTCTTTCCGAACGATGGGGAAACGATGCCTGAATAACAAGTGTTTTTGTTTGTTTTTGCGCAGAGCGGCCTGCACGGCAGCATCCAAGACACCGAATCTGTTGCGCTTTCATCTTATTGGGGTTCAAATCTCACCTGAGGTTGTACCTCTCCTCTCCAAGGTGTGATACAATATACGTGTGGTAGCACTTGTGAGCGCTGATGCAACTTACAACGACATCTCTGCACTGGCCTACAGGCTTTGTGTCAGTGTCCTGAGCTTGAAGATGCCAGCCTAAGCGGTACCAATTTAGGTGATGATGGCTTTGAAGGTAGCAGAACGATGACTATTCAGCTCATTTCTACTTTGAGCTTTCTTAGTGACTCTCATGTTATTACTGTACATATCTGCAGCTGTTGCAATAGCTCTCGGAAAGTGCCCAAAGCTGCGTATGCTCTCTTTGGCCGGTTGCAGACTAACAGACAAAACCAAGGATCACATCGCGAAAATCATCACCGTACGTATTAAATTTTGATACTAGAGTAACGCGTGCTGCACTTATGTTTGATTTTAAACGGCGCACACTGCAACCTCTTTTTAGCTTCATGGAGTAACCAAGGATGAGGCGGTTTGGAGCTCCAGCTTACGTGGTGAAGTTGCGCCGACTCCCGTGACACCTGAGTTACTTGTAAATCTATCACGTAACGATATCGGCGATGAAAGTGCCATAGCCATCTGCGATGCACTTTACAACGACAAGTGGCTTCTCGGTATATAGTTTTTGCTTTAGATTCAAAGTCCGCTGCGTACTATGATAGCTATGTCTGACTTCAGGTGTTGTTCATATGTAGGACTCAACGTGGGGAAACAAAATCACACAACAAGGAACCGAGCTTTTGTCGACACACTCGCCAAAAACAACCGCACACTCGCCATCCTTGGCCTTACGAAGATGAAGGAGCCAGGTAACTTTATTTATTACTGTTCATCGTTACTATTGTTCAATAGCTGAACTCTTGTGAACTAAGACTAACAACACACCGTACCTTAAAGTGCCGCCAAGAACGTTGGAAACATTGAACTCCATTTTACGCACTCGACATCGATTTCTCCAGCAAATTGCGACCGAGTCCCGTGAGAAGCGGATGATGCTTGGTGCCCTGCTGCTCGAGTGGGGTGCTGACAAAGATACCGTCGTCGAAACTTGCTATTTGGAATCTGGAGAGGAGGAGATGACCGCCAAAAGCAACACCAGCACCAAACGTACGCCTAAGAAAACCGCCTTAATTTCACCCAGGGATCGACATCACTTCGTTCAGCAATCAAGCAATAACAACATCAAGAATTATGTCGATAATAACGACATGGAAGATGAAGATGAAGGTGAAGATGACGAAGTCGCTTCGCCGGCAGACAGTCATGTAAAAACGGTGCGTGCAACAAGCATAGTTGAGTATCGGTGAAAACCACTGACCAGTTCCTTGGCTTGCACAGATTGAATATCTGATCGAGCGACTCAGTGCCTTAGAAGCTGACAAGAGCAAGACGCAAATATACGTGAAAAAATTAGAGGTATGCATTTGCACGAGAAATTCGTGATGGGTCGGTTTTTGTCACTCTGTGCTCTACGAATTTGCACTTACATTTCTAATTTGCTGCTTTCTTCTTACAATTACCAGGCCGAAAATCAGCAACTTCGCGCTGAACTGGAGGCGCGACCGAAAGCGACCCCTGCACCAGGAATCTCGCCAATTGAAGCGCAGATAATTGAGCAGTTGGAAACATCCATCAGCACGCTTGCAGAACAAGTGGAGTTCATGGAGCACGAAAAGCAGCATCGCCAATCGTCACCCGAACGCGGGACTCCAAACTTTCCTGCTAATAGTGCATCGTGACCTTCTGTGAAGCTAGCTACAGCAATTTCAGATACTTACCGCTCGGACAGTCAAATCAAACAGGGAGTTGAAACAATCTCCGCGTTGCCTGTGATGCAGCAAGGTACGTGGCAGTAGCTGTACTAGAATAACCATCGAACAAACTTTTGTTTCTTTACCCACGTGTCGCCTACACGGTGACTTCGACAAACTCATGTGCACGTAAGCTGTTTTTAAAGTGAATTTTCCACCAATTCATCCAGCGTGAAGACCTCAATTTCTGATCGGTAAAAGCTGTCCTTTCTTTCCAAATGGCTACATGCTGAGGTGTACCGTCCATAGTTAAACCAAGTCACCTACTTATTGAAGCTAGCAGTTCCCGCCATAATTCGATTTCCCGCCAAAAAGCGATGGACATCATCTTAGCCCGCGCCGGCATCCCCAGCGTGCAGCACCAGCAACGGATCTGCGTGGGCGCCGTGCGGGAGGAGGCCAAGCAGACGGAGACCAAGCTCTCGCTCGCGCTGGCGTCGCTGCAGCAGCTGCGGCAGGTGACGCGACTCGCGCGAGATGCCAACAAGACCACAAGGCCGCTGGTTGTGTCGGCGCCAGAGGTCTCGCGCTCCTTGGCGAAGATGAAGAGGAGCGGGGAGAAGATCGGTCGGCTACTGCAGGAGCTGCAAACGGACTTGGAGACGTGTGCGCTGGCGGTGGAGACGTCAGGTCATCAAGTGGAGAGGACAAGAAGGAAGAGGCGACTGTGGAGAGGAGTGGAGGGCCAGGAGCACCAACCAGCGCTCCGGTGTCTTCTCTCGGTCTGGAAATACTGCTGTAACCTCTTTGCAGGGACTTGGGACGCATATCAGGAGCAAAAACGGCGGAGAGGAGCCCTCTGCGCTCGGAAACTACTTCGTTCTTAAGGCCAAGCACAAATTCGTCCTCTTCTGAGAGTGAAAGCTCTGGTGTCAACGAAGAGGAAGAGGTTAGAGGGGACTACAAGCGACAGTCGCTCGGGGGTGATAAGCCACGCTTCATACCACGCAATGTTTGCGCTTCCTTCAGGGATCGAGTGCCAAATACGCCGTTGAGACCCTGAAAAGACGACTGGACATGCTCCCGACTAAAGAAACAAGCGAGGTCTTTGAAAACGCGCTCCAGTCGGCAATTGAGGTTGCTCAACTGGAAAATGTGACTGGCGAAGAGCCGAGCATCCAGCGCTCCATAGATGCAACTCGAAAAGCTATCAAGTACTTGATAAAAGAGTGCAGGAGCTTCGATGACAACGGCGTCTACCACTTCGATGATATACACGCGGTGATACTTCCCCTCGTGCGCACTATTCTGCAAACCAAGGGCCAGCTTGACACGCCAGGACTACGTGATTTGCTTGAACTCATCACAAAACTCCACGAAACGTCGATCGCCCCAGCCACGCGCACTAGTTGGTGCGTGACAATAGCTCCATACTTCCTTGATTATGAGATGGGCTTACATAGTTCTATACTGTGTTTTGGTTTGCAGGTGCAGGGCGAAGCTCCGTCATTTTATCATGACGACTTACGTAAAGTCTGTCGAGCAATCTGCTGCTGAGCAACAGAAGTTGGTATCAGTTTTGGCTGAGGTACGCGAATGGAAGGGTCGAGACGATTATACTGTTGCTAGATTTGATGCCATCATGGCAATCCTGTGGGTGGCGTTTGAAAGCACATACGAAAACTGGAAGCCGAGAGAGGATTCACGAGTTACACAACTTGAGAAACTTCTGGACTCGCATGCGGCTGATTTTCCCACCAGCGTTGTTCAGTCAAACCGAGACATTGAGCTAGTCGAGTGGCACGAGAGAATGTTAGGGCCTTCTTTCGTGCCGGTTCTGGATCTGTCGTCGATTCCCCGCCCAAGGCTTCAGAAATTGCCATCGATCCATCAAAAGTGCCGTTTTGGCCCGATGACATCGACGCTGGTCTCCGACATGTTCAACGAATAAAATCGGCCAAATTATTTGGAATGCTAGCGATGGCTCTCTACCATTTCTTGACGTACGTGACGTCTAGCTACGTTCAACCGCCGCTGCCAATCGACCGTCTTCGTGAGTTCAACGAACATGTTCAAGACCTGAAAGATTTACCTCCTGAAATCAGCCTTCGAGCAACTCACGTTCTCGAAAATATTCTGCCATCATGCACAAGCAGCCAGAGTACGAGGAATGCTCCGTCAGGTACGTCTTCATGTGCAAACATCTTTATGTTCATGTGTATATTTCTGATGGTGGGGTCGCTTACATACCTTTTTCTGGGTTCTTTGCTCCAGTGCCGTCGACACACTTCTCTCCTTCTTCCCTTCATCCAACCGACCGACGTTTGTCTACCCTTCCTCGTCCGAATCTTCAGGCAAAGTTGCAGAAGGAGACACGTCGGAATAGTGAGCTGTCCCTCGATGACTGCCTTGTTACGACTTCATCAAGTCATACTTTCGCGAAGGTTAGTATAATGTGCCAACCAACACACTACAGTAATTGTGTTTGAGTTAAGCCTTAAGCCCACCCGTCTAAAGGAACTTAACACCCATTCATTATCGCTAACCGAAAAACTAAAGATCTATTCAATTGAATGCGCTGTTGCACACGACCAATCTCATACTGATCCCGGTACCCAACTTCAACTTGACCCATAACTTCGGTACCACCATGTTTGACGTCAACAAGCTCTGCACGATATTGTAGTACAGTACTGTACATCGTCATTGTCAATCTCACCGCCGCTCTACCAACTGCTAAGTACTCCTATCATGCCTCGCAAGTACCTCATCGGCGGCAACTGGAAATGTGTACGTCCACTACGTCTGAGTACTGCAACAAACCTCCTCACTCTTTCCATGCACAGAACGGGACCAGGAGCTCCGTGCGTGACCTCGTGTACGTGCTCAACAAGATGGCGGTGGACCCTTCGCAGGTGGACGTGGTGGTGGCGCCCCAGCGCTGCATCTCGACCTGGTCCAGCAGCTGCTGCAGCGAAGCGTGGCCGTCTGCGCGCAGAACGTGAGTCTCACGGGCTTCGGGGCCTTCACGGGCGAGATCGCGGCCGAACAGCTCGTCGGTACGGAGCAATTGAAGTGAATTCGACTGAAATGCCGCAGGATTCTCAAGGTGAATTGAAGCAGATTTCGGGCTGACGTGGACGATTACGGGCCACTCGGAGAGACGGGCGTACTACGGCGAGACGGACGAGGTCGTGGCCAAGAAGACGAAGCGAGCGCTGGATCTGGGGCTCAAGGTCATTTTCTGCATTGGAGAGACGCTGGAGCAGCGCCAAGCGGAGCAGACGCTGAGTGTTCTGACGCGGCAGACGAAAGCTCTGGCGGACATGATCAGTGAGGAGGAGTGGGGGCGCGTGGTGATCGCTTATGAGCCTGTGTGGGCCATTGGGACGGGCGTCGTGGCCACGCCGGCGCAGGCCCAAATGGCACACCAAAACCTGCGCGAGTGGATTGCGCGCAACGTGTCGGCTAATGTGGCAGACAATGTGCGTATCATCTACGGAGGGTCCGTCAATGGGAAGAACTGTACCGAGCTCATTGCGCTAGAGGATGTGGATGGATTCCTCGTGGGAGGAGCGTCGCTCAAGCCAGAGTTTGACACCATCGTTCGAAGCGCCTTGTGAGGTTGCCGCTTGGCTTTGCGTAGGTATTGCCGCATTGATATACTACGCTGTTTGATTTCTTTTGCATGTGTGTGGCGGTGGTGCAGAACTCTGACATGCGAACATGGGAAGTGGAACCTCATAATAATAGCTGTGTGCAGATATGCATGATCTTGTGTGTTTCTTGCAGGCAAAACTACCCGCAAATAGACCCACTAATTTGCTGTCCAACTCCTTCGAGCTCGGATAGAAGAAGCTGCTCGTGCCAGAAGAAGCACATTCGTGTCCGACTTCGTGTTGAGGTGTCTTCATTCTACCTCGACGTACTCGTGAGCTCATTTCGTGCCATACTCAGCATGGACAGTAAGCGTTCTTCCAGGCGGAAAACGAAAAGCGTGCGTGTGAACGTGACGCTGTGCAGGTACGAGGTAGTGCGTCGCGTGGCAAGAGCTCGTGGATGGAAGCTCGTGACGGACGAGAACCCAGACGTCAAGTCGACAGCATGCAATCTGCACTGGATCGATGTACCAGACATCCATCCAACTTTCAAGGCTCTGCTTCCCTACCAAAAGGTGAACCACCTCCCGGGTATGTCAAACCTTGCATGCAAGTCCAAGCTCGCTCGAAACCTCGAGCGTATGAAGAAGCTCTTTCCTGGAGAATTTGATTTTGTTCCGAGGACATGGATTCTGCCCTTCGACCATTACGACTTCCAGCAAAATTTCAATTCCGAAGGCGAGAGCCAACGCACGTTCATCGTCAAACCCGACCACATGTGCCAAGGTCGCGGAGTTTTCCTTACACGCAAGCTTTCGCAAATCCCACAAGGTGACGTACTGGTCGCTCAGCAATACGTGGCTCGTCCATTGCTTATCGACGGAAAGAAATTCGACTTGCGCATTTACGTGCTCGTGACCTCATGCTCACCCCTGCGCGTATATCTCTTCAAGGATGGTTTGGTACGCATGTGCACAGCTGACTATGTAGCCCCGAATGCTGAAAATCTCGAGCATCGATTCATGCATCTCACCAACTACGCTGTAAACAAGCACTCGAACAATTTTGAAGTCCACAAGGGAGCTAGCTTGGATGGCAAAGGTAGTAAGCGCTCGGTGAAGTGGTTTTTCTCATGGCTGAAGGAATTATTCCCCGAGGAGCAAGTGGACAAGCTTTGGGAACAGATTGGCGACATTTGTCTGAAAGCCATTCTAGCCGTACAGCCTACACTGGCACAAGAGTATCGATCCACCTTCGCCAAGTACTTGCGGCGCTCTCAGTCTGCCTCGCGTTCAGGACCTCACACGAGCGACACGGGCGCGAATGAAGATTACAATGGCAAGAACGGTCGCCCATCTAGTGCTTGCGGTAGTGTTGATTCTGAAAGTAGTGGTGATGCTACTGGCAGCAATGCTGGTGATGGTACAAGAGCTTCCTCTACAAACTCTTCCTCACCGTCATCATGTTGTTTCTCCCTGCTGGGAATGGATGTACTGATTGATGAACAATTGAAGCCGTGGTTGCTGGAGGTGAACCACTTGCCAAGCTTCGGTTGTGACTCGCCCCTGGATTGGAGCATCAAGGAACCACTTATATCACAAACATTTGATCTGCTAAACATCTCACCGAATGATAAGGATCGCTATCAGGCTGATCAGGCTCGAGCACTTCAGCAAAGGCTCTATGGAAGACCTTCAATGGTCAGTGACAACCAGCGCAGCGAACTCCCACCGCTTTCTTTATCGCCGCGAGTTGAAATAACTGAGGATGGGCCTGAAGCCGAAAATTCAACATCGCCCACATCGGAACTTCGGGGCTCAAGACCTCATACTCCTGCAGCAAAACAATTTCATTTAACCACGAGCCAGCTTCGATCAACGCTCACAAAGTTTTACATTCACTTTAGCTCGGACCGCTTGAGAATCCTCGACAAAATTGTGTCCAAATATGCTGACAATCAGGAGGAACTGAGTCGATG
This sequence comes from Phytophthora constricta, assembly GCA_011947335.1. Classification (NCBI taxonomy): domain Eukaryota; phylum Oomycota; class Peronosporomycetes; order Peronosporales; family Peronosporaceae; genus Phytophthora; species Phytophthora constricta. The sequence goes on along the minus strand of JAAVTI010000148.1, from coordinate 48,622 downwards.
CCTTCAACTGAAGTACGGCAAGAGTATCAGTGATTTTGCACCACGCGACTCTGACTTCGCGGATTCCGAGCAGCAAGAAGACGAGTCTGAGCAAACTGAAGATCAAGAACGCTTGATAGACTATGAGCGCATCTTTCCTCCCCCATTAAACTCACAGCAGGACTCAAAGTATCGCAAAATGCTGGATGCATCGCAGCAGTATATTGACGAGCTTCAGTTGCGGTTTTCAGCACCATTGCAGCATCGACGACCAGAAACTGATAGCAACGGTGTCGTGCTACCACCGCTTAAAGGTGCTCAAAAGAAAGAGCAGCTCGGGCGAGACTGCTTCGGCTTCTCTGGAACAGACAAGGCGCAGTGGCTTGCAGGAGCATCCGATAAAAAGCCATTGGTTGTTCCTGGGCCGATGCAGGTAGCAGCAGCTCATCGCCTCATGCTCGGCCACTCTAGCCAAAAGTTGTCTATCAAGCCTCCAACTCCGCCTGAGCCCCTCCACCCTTCAAGGTCAGGCACACCCGTGAGTTACGGACTTCAGTATCGTGAGCGGCTTGCGACGCACAAGAACAAACCTACGCTTGCAGTATCGCAAGTATCTTTCTGCTTCAACCCGCTGTGACTATTGCCGTCTACAACAACAATATCTGTGACTCCGAACTCGCTGAACTGTATTTGTAGTTGCAATAGACTTGACGTTCAAGCATCGTTGATTTTCATGCTTTCGCTGTAATTACATACTTCGAAGTACTCCTTCACGGTGAAAAAAAACTCCCGAGATAGCACACGAACATCGCAATCGCTTGCATTTCTGGAATCAAAAACAGTAAACTTCTTTCCAGCATTAGTCAATCTCGATAATTTCGGGAGATCGTTTTCGCTTCTTCGGTGGCTTTTTCACATCGGTAGCAGTAGCATCTTCCGAGTCGTTCTTTATATTCAAGAGACAGCGGGGCAACTGGATTTGAAAACTATCTCTTTTCAAGTGCTGGGCACGGGGCCCGGGTACCAGGTAGCAGATCGTATTGTAAGCCGTATAGCTGATCTCGGGCTGGAGAACATTGCTACAGAAACAAAGTTAGCATTTGTCGGGCAGCTTTTTAAGTGCAAAAGAGTACGACAACATACCTGAGCATAAGGTTAATAACAAGGCTATCACAGGCACCTCTGGAAACCGAGGTTATTGCTGGATTGAGATCTGGCCATTGCTGCGCAAACTTCCGGGACTTGAACTCGTCGATCAGTTGCTTCAACGTAAGTCGCCTCTCCCTGTAGTAAACAAAGACATGTGAGTATCGATAAATAGGCGCATGACTGTAGTTTACTGCCACTTACAATCGCTTTGCATCCTCAATGATGGAGATGAGGGCTTTGGAGTGGTCGGACAAATCAACATTTTCGCCATCGTCGGTGTTGCGCTTACAGTTATCGCATGCTCCTTCGCACATGTCCGTCGATTCCAACGTTCCACTGTACAAGAGAAGAGCAAAAAATAAACGTTAATCAATGTTGTGATGGGATCGAAACAATATTCAGCACGAACCCAAAGTATGAGGCCATCATAGACTGCCGACACTGCGTAAGCTCCTCGCAATACTTGATCATCGACCTCATGTTCTGCATGCCACCAACTTCTGCGTGCACGATGTTGCAGACACGTAGCACATCGGATGGCTTGTACATTAAAACACATCGTGCAGTCTTGCCATCACGACCAGCCCGCCCAGATTCTTGGTAGTAGCCTTCAATGGACTGCAACATTTTTGAATTAGTGTTTTTGGTGACATCTGACAAGAAGACTATCGTACCTTGGATAGAGTGAAATGAATGACAAATCGCACGTCGGGCTTGTTGATACCAAGACCAAACGCAATTGTCGCAACCACGACCTGGAGTTTGTTGCGAAACCATGCCATATGCGTCTCCTCCTTGTCTTCCACATACGCGTGATAGCATGCTGCTCGAACATTTGCCTGACGAAGATGTTGAGTCACGTTTTCCGTTTCTTTCCGAGTTAGGCAATACACGATTCCTGTGTCCGTCGGAGAAAAGATTTCACAAGACGGATTAATGTATCCATTGCTGTTGCGTCTTTCGCGGGCTTCTCGATCACCTAAACCAAAAAAAACACTCAATATTCGTTTATGTCTTTCGTGCCCACTACCTTTCGTGCACGTACCTCGTAGTGCAAATTGTTCCTCAGGAAAGATGTTCGAAACGAAATACACTTTTGAATCTCAAGAATGGACTTGACGTCGACGGCAAGTCGCGGCGTTGCTGTTGCAGTAAGTGCCAAGATGGGAACAGAAGGGAACTGTCGCTTCAGGATCCCCAGCTTCGAGTAATCCTGAACAAGCATTGATATCTTAATAAGCGCCAATTCCAGACATCAAAATATATGCTTGGAATACGTACGCTTCGGAAGTCGTGCCCCATTGACTGCAGCAATGGGCTTCATCGATGACGAAGCGCTTGAGTCTGCCGCTCTGGTACGCCTTCTCAAATCTTGACATCAGCAATTTACTCTTTATAAGCTTCTCCGGGGTGATCAACAATATTTTCAGCGTGCTATCTGGCGCCAACAGGGACTTGTAAATGGCGGAAGCTTCTCCTCGAGTCTGCTCTCCAGACAACTGGCATGCCGCTCCGTCACCAGCGATGTCATTAAACAGCATGACCTGCTCACACACAATGGACAGCATTTAGCTCTGCATGTCACAAACAAACAGCAAAGCGGCATGTCCACCAGGTATTTACCTGGTCCTGAATTAGTGAGATCAATGGCGAGATGACCACTGTAAAGCCAGCATTCTGCGATCGAAACCAGCCACACTTAGAGCCTCTACACCCCTCCAACCAGCCCAACTCTGCAGACATACCGCGTCCAACAGCGCCGGCAACTGGTAGCAGAGACTCTTGCCTCCTCCGGACCTCATGACCACAAACACGTCTTGCTTGGACAGCGTGGCGTTGATCACTTCCTTCTGCACAGACCGAAAGCTCGGCAAGTGGAACTGCAGCACACGTCAGCGTCTTTCATCTCCACTCATGACCTCCCGCTATTTCACCCCGTACTGCGTCCTCAAGCAGCGTCTGGATCTGCTCCGTCCACGGGAACGTCGCCTTCCAGTCCGGCGCGGTCTTGTCTTCACTTGGCGCGGCGCCTGCACCTTCGTCTCCTGGCTCTTGGTCAGCCAGACGCTCCCTCAGCTCGGTCTTCCGGTCCAGAAGCTCGCTCTGGCGCTGCACCAGCACCGCCAGGTCCTCCTCGACCTCGCGTAGCTCCACCTCCACCTGCGCCAGCTCCTCCTCCACGTCGATCATGCTGCTGAGAAAGTGCGGAACCCCAGAGTGATGGTCGCAGCTAATTGCGAGGCCAGTATTTGAAGCAGCATGGGGGCATACAAACTGCAAGTCAACACATCCCGACGACCGTTTCCGCATGGAAGCGACCATTCCGCATTCGACTGCAACCGGATCTTGAAGAGACTGCGAGGAGGGCGAAGCAAGGCGGCGACGCGAGCGAGGAAGGAAGCGAGACGAGATGTCGCTGCTCAAGACGTCGACGGTAGGCTGTCGCGTGCTCGTTGCCGCCTTTTTACTGCTTTCAGAGGGCGTTGGCTGTCGATTGAGACCAATATCTTGCTGGTTGAACCTGCGCAGGTTAACTTCGAGAATGTATGGAGGGAAATGCAGCCGCCGCTGGTGTCGCTCGTGTCGGGCACGCCGCAGACGCTCACGAACGAGAAGTGGCTGGAGATGTACTCGTACGTCTGCGTCTGCATCCGCTACAGGAGATGAAGTAGAAACGTATGATAATTATTATACTCACAACTGCAGAGGAATCTACAAGATCTGCACGAACCCGGGAGCTCCTCAAGCCGAGATGCTGTTCTTCCGTCTGCGAGGGCTGCTCGTGAACCACGTCGAGGCGATCTTGAAGGTTGAAGGACAGCTCTGCTTCTACCATTGTACCGACGTGCACCTGGTTCTAATATTGCTGTATATGGGCTGCTAAACGGCTAGGAACTGAATGGGATCAATGGAGAGCCCGAGTTCCTGAAGCGCTACTGCTCGTCGTTTGAGTCGTTCGTGACTGGGACGAGCTACATCTCGGAGCTCTTCCGCTACCTGGTTGGTCAATTGGCAATTTTGTTGCAGTTATGGGAAGCGTGTTGAGACTGAAGCTGCATTGCTCTTGTCATTGCCACGGCAGAATCGCTACTGGATTAAGTATTCCCACTGCGAGACTGGTCAGGCTCCTGTTCCGGGAGTGTATCCTGTCACTGAAGTAAGTGAGCTCTTACATTTGCTGGCTCAGCGAAGTCTTTTAATCAAGCAGCAAATGGACAATTCGTACAGCTTTCTCTCCACATTTGGAATGACATCACGTTCGCCAAGTTGAAGAAGCGCCTGGTAAAGGCAATCATTCACATTTTCCACGCAGCACGACGCGACAGAAGCGAGTGCTTTGAAGATGATGATTGCATTGCCAGAACAGTGCAGGTGTGCTTTGGAAGTTTTGCTTTTTTGTTATTAGTGATTTTTGTTGAGCGAAAGGATTAGGATCCTAACAAGAATTCGATTTGTCCAGACATACTTCAGTCTAGGGCTGTGTAGACAAGACCAAATGAGCCTCTACCGAGAAGAACTCGAGAGGCCGCTGCTCGAGGTATGCTTTGTGGGCAAATCTTGATGTGGGCACTACTCGCTGAACGAACTGTGGTTTTAGGATGCTGCTATTTACTACTCGGCGAAGGCAAAGGAGTTGCTGTCGAAGGTGACGATTTCAGAGTACCTACGAGAAGCCGAGCTTTTGTGTGATCAGGAGCAGAAACGTTGTGAGGAGCGGCTGCATCGAACGTGCGTAGCATTCGCTTTGCATGTTTGCTAGCTGGAATGATTTTATCTCACTCTTCATGTGTTTTCAGCACCGTCACTCAGGTTCGCCAAAGTTGCTGTCGTGTGTTGGTGGATGACCACGCAGAGCAAATTTGCGAAGACGCCGAGAGCTTCTTGATTAACAATCAGCAAGAAGACCTGCATCGACTGTTTTCTCTTTTCTCGGAGTTATCGAAGGAGACTGCGCTGATGTCGTTTAAGGTGGTGTGTTACTTCGTTTTTGTGTTGGTGAATGTTTGTGGTTGTTGTCCTTATTGAGCATCGGAACGATATGGTGATATCGTCTTGTTGTAGAATATTCTGAAAAGGTACATTGAGAGAAGCGGCCTGGAGGTCGTCCGCAAATTCGAGCAAGAAGACGCAACAAAGAGCCCGGAAGGTTACATCGAAGCTCTGGTGCAAGTTCGCAATAGATACTTTGAACTGATCAAAGAAGCATTTGCATTTCACCCATTGATGCGGACGGCTCTCGACCAGGTACGCTCACGTGGAATTTGGGTTATGATTCTCGTTGACTTAACTGACCCAGTACCCTTTTCACTAGGCCTGTCGGGCATTTGCGAATTCACACCCGCGACTTCCTGAATTACTTGCTAAGTACACTCATTTTCTTATGTCACGCGACAAGAAAGGCCATGCTCCCAGTCATGGACTAAGCTCACCACGGTCTCCGAGGATGATTTCGCCCGGACTTCTGGACGATACCCTGGAGCAGAAGATCGAAAACATTAGTATCGTGTTTTGTCTTATCGACGACAAGGATGTTTTCAAGAAGTATTACTCAAAGTTTCTGGCGAAAAGACTTATCAAAGGTAGGTGCTTAGTTTACCTAACGGACTACTTCGTATTAGTGTATAAGAACTGTCTAACATCAATTGTGTCGTCCTCTCATAGGCACTTCGGCTTCTGACGACATGGAAATCTTGCTCATTCAAAAACTGCGCGATATCTGCGGATACGATTTTGTATCCAAACTGCAGAAGATGCTGAAGGACAAAATGCTGAGCAAGGTACGGTGTAATTTTGAGGCTTGGGGGTGTCATTAGCCTGTTTAGCAAATGTAATGATATTATTTCACGGTATACAGGAATTGCTGGATTCGTTCACTGCTTGGTTGGAGCAACATGACACTGAGTTGCGCTCTGAAGACGAAATCAACGCCTCTGCTATCAATTTACACCACGCAGTTTCCTACCACTGCGATGTACTTACTGCTGGAGCCTGGCCCATATCGAGTGCTGCAGCGGAGCTCAAGATCTTTCTACCACCTGCAATAGAAGCTCACATCAACCTGTTCACAAAGTTCTACACGGGGAGGAGCACTGGTCGTAAACTCCTGTGGATCCACCACCTATCGTTCGGGGTGATTCAAAGCCACTGCTTTGAAAAGCGCTACGAGTTTTTGCTGAGCTTTTACCAGATTCTGATTATCTTGCAGGTATGTGCTCGTGGCACTGCCCATTGATTTTATGTATTACGTTTCACTCACAGGTTATTCTGCAGTTTAACAACGCAAAGAGGCTGACACGATCAACCATTTTGGAGTTAACAAACCTTCCGCAGCAAGATACCACCCACCACGTGGCGAGTCTGGTCAAGGTATTTGCACTCATCTATGGTCATCTCATTCCATGTGCTAATTCGATTTACCTATGCTTGCTTAGGCAAAAATACTGACTTCGGATGGAGACACTGCTAATCCGACCTATGAGTTGAATTTCGGATTCACTAGCCGCAAGCTTCGAGTATCGGTACGATATCTGCTACGGGTTCTAACAAGATTTTATAGAGAACTAATTCCAACGTTGGTGGAGAAGGCTGTTCCCAGTAGTCCAGTGGAATCCCCGAAGGTGATGAAGGCGCCCACTCGCGAAGTGGAAGAGGACCGCAAGATGTCGCTGCAAGCCTCAATCGTGCGCGTGCTCAAGACGCGGCGGGATATCCACCAGGCTCAACTAATGCACGAAGTTGCCGAGATGCTTGTGAATCAATTTGTCCCGACCACCACAGCAATCAAGCAGAACATTGAGATCCTCATTCAGAAGGAATACCTGCGTCGTCACGAAGATGACCAAACGAGGTTTTTATACGTCGCTTGAGCGATGTGTCTGAGCAAAAACTAATGCATCTAGGAATTTCATTCAACAAGATGGGAAGCAGTCACCCCTGTCCAAAATACACCCGATCTTCTAGCAGATCTGCAACGTTCGATTTTCGTCCCCATATTTCTTCTTGTACTTATCAAAGATGCGAACGAGCTCTCGCTCGTAAGTGGCATGAAGCTTCTCGATCTCGTCAGCGGTTGGATCCAGTTTCTTTTCGACCGGAATGGGCTTCCCAAAGACCTGGTTGATAGCCACGCCTTTATGAGGCGTTAAGGGGAGCCACTTGGAATCTCCGTAGCCGATCAGCAGAGCCACAGCAAATTTCTTGGCAATCATTTGACGGAACGAAAGTAGAAGACTGCGACGAGAAGACCGAGCAGAACGTCAATGCGAGTTAGCACGTAGCTGAACCAGGAGTACAAATTGCTAATTGAGTACCTGGAGTGCGTGTATAGATCCGTCTCGCCGAACGCGTAGCCCGGAACGATCGGTACGCCGTATCTGAGCGCCAAGCGGATGTGTCCTTTGCGCTTCTTGACGTAGATTGTGTGGTCACCTCGCTGCGACAGCATCTGCTCGGCAATGCCGCCCACCAAGATTACCAGACTCTTGCCATCCCGCAGCATCTGTACCAGTCCCCCCACATCCCCGTCAGCCACACGAAAGTCTCATCGTCCACGTCACGGTGCCTGCACCAACCTTTTCAGCCACACTGCGTCGTGCATCTACGCAGCCAGACCAGAGTACGTATTCACGGTACAGCGGCACTCGGAAGCACACGGAGGCTGCAAGATGGCGACGAGTAGATAGCGGCACCGTCTCATAGAACGCTGCAGCCAAAATGCACCACAACAGCAGCGATTCCGAGTAAGTACAATAGCCCAGTATATGACTGCTCTCTTAAAAAAGCCGCTCACGTGGCTCCGAGTTGCCAGCCATCAACAGCCCGTGGTGGGCAGACAGCAGGCCGTGCGGGTGCGAGCAGAAAATGTGCTGCTGGCTAGCGTTGAGGCGCTCCTCAAACTCGAGCGTTGCGGGGATATGGGCCATGCTCTGGCCGATGAACGTAGCGAACCAGGGCCAGTAGCGCTCGCCCGTGAACTCCGCGCCGTCCAGGTACGACGGCAGGTACGCGGCCACACATACCGCTGCGAGCGTCAGGCGAGTACTGGCCTGCAGAGCGACGCACACGGAGGCTGCGCCCACGCCCAAAGCCGCGCCAAGAAGCCACGACCGCTGCGGAGCTCCTGCCATTCGCGAGCCGTTCTGATACGCTGCTCTAACCTGTAAAGTAGAAGTTATACTGGTCATGGTTCCGGATGCAGGTTCAGGTTCCAGGTTGAAGTTCGCTCAGCATTCCATTTTTAGTGAGTGACAACGCCATCAAACAGTCGATGATAAGGAAAGGTGATCGCTAGTTTGACCCTGCAGAACCGTTTTCCAGCAAATGCAGTTGGAATCTCCATTTGGCATTGACACTCTTTTTCTTTTTGCTGCTGCAGATCACCCCAGACACGTCACCAATAAAAAATGAGCCCGATCACAATACCGGTACATGTGGGGCACCTGTCGGCGCTTGCAATGCCAGGAATTAGTCGCTCCTTCACAGCCCAGCGATTGCTGTTGGTAGTGTGGGTCTTCATGGGCGCGATGCCACTGCTGCTGCAAGTTCGAAGTTATGTGAAGTTCGTGATACCGCACCGAATGGCGAAGCATCTCGTGGTACCGCCAGACGCGCAGAAGGAGACGGCAAGCATCACCGAACTGTGCCCTGTGAAAGGCCATTTCTTAGCGCGTGCATGGTGGAACCTTGAAACGACACACTACTACTCGGTTGATGCGGGTCGAATCTGTCATTTCGTGGTACCGCAATACAATTCGCATGGAAATTACTTCATTGGCAATTCGAGAGTCGGTGCAACTTCATTCAACTGCCCCGACGGTAGCTTTCCCTATGAAGAATACTTATATCACGGCAGCATCGGGTACTATTCATTTTTCATCCAAATGAAAGGCACATACTGCCCCGCTGATGACAGCCCACATCCCGTCGTATACGGTCTCGGCACATTCGACATTAACGGATCGCTCTTGGCTGAAGATGCTGGAAGCAACAAGCTCAGAATGTCGTATTGGTACAGCATCGTCGGGGCGATATGGCTCGTGTATCGAGCTCTAATATTGCGTCGAAGTTACATTATCTGCAAGCGCTATGGTCAAAAGTGCGAGCAAATGGGCGAGGGGCTCAGACGTAATGAGGCCGTGGTGTTCGTTCAGGAGAGCATGCGTTTAACAGCTCACCGAACAACGAATTATCATCGCGTAATCTTGCTGTACCTGCTGATCGAGGGTATCATGAGTGATTTCTTTCTCATCGTGGCCAATGATGGTGTGGCCATCAAAATTCAATACGCCTCTTTGGGTTATAATCTCTCCGGGTTGTTGCTCATGATATTTGAATTCATTGAGGAGTGGCTACCCGAGAAATGGCGAATATTTACTAAACGGCTACTGTTTAGCTATGAGTCTTCACTGGTAGGTGAGTTGGTGACTGCCGCTGCTTTACAGTATTTTCTTTCAGGCTTGAATAGGTCCGATCTGCAGCGTTCGAGGCCAGCCGCTCTCGCGGTGTCATATTACGTGTGGAGCTTGGTAGGACACGGCATTCTCGTACTCGTCATTACAACAACCATCATAACTGTGAGAGCGTTCTGGTCAATGTCATATGTGTGGTGGTTGCATCGTTCGTTGGCCATTTTCTCCGAAGCATGCTGTGTTGATACAGTTTGTGGTGTGCGCAACAAAATGGCGATGCTAGGGGTTACTGCTTGGAAGATGGGAATCTTTACTATAAAAGAGAGGCTCTGAAGGCGTTTGGGTTGCTGAGAATGGAGGATGATAATGGAGCTGAATATCTGGTATTACACAAGCTACACTGGCTAACAGTATCACGAAACGACTTGTTTGTGATCGGCAATATTCGTGGCCAGCGCGTGGAACCGTGCAGCGAGTACCCTTGCATAGGTGTTACAACATTTTTGGTCAAATACTGGGAGGAACATATGCTCGTTCAGGAGCCTCCGTTCTCTGTTTGTTCGCAAAAACAACCAGGTCTCGCCTACGCGCGCGGCAATAAAGGTTCTTCCTATGGCGCCGCCAAATGTACCACAGCAGTCGATACCGCTTATAAGCTGAGTAAAACAAGGACGAAATGTGTCGGAACAAGAGAGTCCTATGTTGTCGAGCCTCGTGTACAATTCCTTTCAAGTCTTTGCACAGACTTCAGGCAAGTATTTCGAAGTATCCTATAATTCTCTGTATCGCATCGCATTAATTTAAAAATGTACATAGACGAAAGAATAACGCGGATGTCTTGAAAAACTTGTTAAAACGCTCCGTCGTCGTCGTCAAAAACCTCATCATCCATATATATGTACTCGTCATCAAGATGATCATCTTCGTCTTCTTCATCATCGTCATTTTCTTCATAGTCGTCGTCATCTCCGATATATCCGTCCTCAACGAACAAGTCTCCACGTTGGGACCCTGGTTGCCAATCGAGGTCGATCTGCTCGATCCGTCGAAAACTGTCCTCACGGCGCCGGCTTAGTACAACATGGGTGTCCAGCGAAGGATGAACCTCAGCCACCTTTGTGAGTAGTGGCTGAAGCTCATCAGCCAGATAGCATTCGCTCCAACTTCTCTCTACGGTGCACTGCTGCGGATTAAACAAGCTTAGGGACATTTTATGGCGACACGATGCCGCGCCCAAATCCTCCTCGCTCGTGTCAGCGAGACGCGTCAAGAAGACTAGAACCTCTTGGTAGAACGGTTGGTGCTCCAAATCACCATTACCTTCACGTGAACCTGACAAGTTAATAGTAACGCGACGCTTGCCGACAGGGAGGTCTACCAAATTCGAGACGCGACGCAAGTACTCGAACACGCCATCCCCAGAAATCCAGGTGGCACAGAGTTCAAGCATAGTTATAGATTTGTGCTCCGCCAGTGCTAGCAACCCATAATCTGTAATTGCTCGGAGCGGTCTTACCGAGCGCTCAAACGAAGAGCAGTCATGCACGTCAAACGACTCCAAAAGCGGGCAGTGCTGAACGACAGCCTGCAAGAACTTGTCACCAAATGCACTTGTGTCCAGATGTATGCCAGGAGTTTCTTCATTCTTTTGCTGATCCACAGCAATTTCAAGTTCGGTTAGTGCTGGGCATCCTTTAAACACAGCAGCCACGTCGGTAGCTCGTGCACCATAGCCAGGTCTCCCTTCAATGGAGGTCGGCGTCGCAGTCACACCAGTTCTTCTAAAATACTCCTCCCAATCCCACAGCAAGTTCGACGTCAGAATGAGCCTCTTCAACTGCGGCTTCACATGTTCCCCAAACACCCGGAAGAACGGGTCGGCGAAGGGCGCCACAGCCCAGTTGAATTCCCGCAAGTTGGTGCAGGTCGCGTTGAACTTTTTCCACGTATCCAGCGAAATCAACCACTTCTCTTCACACGTCGCGTCGTTCATATCGTGCACGGCATAACTGCACCCGTCCAAGAACTCAACGTTCGGGCAGTAGCGAACGACCTCATTAATAAACGTCGTGCTGCTACGGAACCTGTCGTCCTCCTCTCTTGTAGGCACCACCAACTGTTTTAGTCCCCCGCGCTTTCCCTTCAAGTGCCACCTCTCCAAGGCTCCACTCAGCACCTTCATCACGCGGTTCGCAGAGACGCGATCCACCTGAATGCTCAGCTCCTTCTTCCTCGGCATCACGAGCACCTCCACATGCAGACAGTACTTTGCTGCTGACTGCAGCAACGTCGGCAGGTGCCGACTCTCCAGCGGCACGAGCCTCAAGTCCAGGTTCTTGATGCTCGGCAGGAGCGAAAACACCGCGTCCCACGGGATCTCGCGGTCCTCCATCCACCACCAGATGCCTGTGGTGAAGTGCGTGCCATCGGACCTGCCCATTCGCACGCGGAGGTCCCTCACCGCTCGGCCGCGGAGCTGCACGCGGCGCCGGATGGCCAGCACCTCGGCCCTGGAGCCGAACTTGAAGGTCAGCTGCATCGTGTCGCGCTGGTACCGCGCCACGAGCTCCAGCACCGGCTGCTGCCAGCTCTTGGCCACCAGTGCGAGCTCCTGGAGCGCCTTGACGGGCAGCGAGCGGCGCACGGGCTCGGGTCCCAGCTCCTGTGTGAAGCCGTAGAGCGCGAATTCCAGCACGAGCGAGAAGAGCGGGAGCGGCAGCGACGGCAGGGACAGACACGACATGTGGAGCGACGGCGGCGGGCGCTTGGGCATCTCGTTCGAATGGTCACTATCACGAGGACTGACATACTGGACAAGGTGAGTTCGACATGGCTTTCCATGGACTTCAAAGTACCTGTTTGAAAAATGCAATGGACTTCATCGAATGAAGCGTGTCATGCAACTACCTCTCACTCGTCGACATCGCCATCCTCTTAGTCCGAGTCTTCCTCCTCCAATTCTTCATCACTGCCATTCCCAGACATCAGGGCTTCCAAGAACACTCTGCCGAAGTCATGTCCAACATTGGGGTTGTACCGATGGAAGATGCTCGTGAAGGCGTCGGCCATGTCGACGCTTGGGTCTTCGAAGGTGTCATCTTCCGAGTCATCGCCATCATCCCAGAAGAGAGGGCGCTCGATGTCGCGAGGATGCCAGCTGAACGAGACCCTTTCGATCTGCTTGAAACTCTGACGGGTGCGCCCGCTCGCACTGAAGTTCATGTTAAGCCCGGGGTGCATCGTCTTCACGCTTTCCAGCAGCGGCTGTAACTCATCGCGCATATACGCGGCGCTCCACGTCCTACTCACAGTGGAGCGGTACGGGTTGATCATGACCACGTTCAGCTTCTGCCCGCTCGCCACTGCTCCTAGCTCCTCCTCGCTTGTTTCCGACAGGCGCCTCAGCAGCGTCACCAATTCTGCGTAAAACGACGGCGGTCCAAACATGCCGTGCTGCTGACCACCCACTCGGAGAGCAAGCAAGCACCAGTCACCTGACATTTCACTTGACTTGGATACGCGACGCAAGTACTCGAAGAAGCCGTTGCCTGTGCACATCATAGAGGCGTTACTCTCAAACGAACTTAAATACTTGAGATCGGCAAGATTGAGGAGTGCAGCGTCCGTGAAAGTCTCGATGGGCTTCACCACCTCGATTTCGTAGCCAGCGCAGTCCTCGATCCGGATCGACTCAAGCAGAGGGCAGTGCGTGGCCAATGACTCCCAAAATTCATCGCCAAAGACATTGATGTCGAAGAGCTTTTTGCGACCCTGAGCGTATTCATGTAGGTCCATTTCGACGCTGACACAGGTTAGAGCAGGGCAGGCCTCGAACACAGCGCCCAGTTCTTGCGCACGACGTCCGAACCCAGGCTTACCAGTCTTCGACGCAGCGGCCGTGTCACCACTGGCGCGGAAGAATTCCTTCCAGTCCCACAGCAGATTCGCAGACACATTAAGGTACGTCAGCTGCAGCTTCGGATGGGCGCCAAATACACGGAAGTACGGGTCTGCGAAAGGTACCGGCGCCCAATAAAAGTTGCACAGCTTCGTGCAGGTCGCGTTGAACTTCTCCCACGTCTCAAGGGAGATCATCCACTTGTCGGCACATTTCACACTCCCGAAATCGTGGAGAGCCCTCACTGGTCCATCCAGAAACTCCACATTCGGGCAGAAGCGCGTCACGTTCTCAATGAACTCAGTGCTGCGTTGGAATCTCTCGGCGTCGTCTCTCGTCGGCACAGTCAGCTGTCTTAGTCCGCCACAGCTCCCCTTCTTGTACCATCTCTCCACAGCAGCGTACAGCACCTCCATAAGCTTCTTAATGGCCGGACCCTTAATCTCCTGCTCTAAATCAGGCTTCCTGGGTAGAATCAACGCCTCTATCTGCTGGCAGTGCTTCCCTGCGGCTTCAATGATCAGGGGCAGGTGTCTGCTCTCCAATGGCACGAGCTTCAAGTCCAGCCGCTTCAATCCTGTTAAGTGCACTAAAAGTGCGCCCCAGTCAATCGTTGCTTCCTCCGTTTTTAGAGACTTGTTCATAAAGTCCGTCGTGCCGTAGCTGTACTCGTTGGGGCGTCCGATCGTCACGCGGAGGTCCCTCACGTCTCTCCCTTGTAGCTCCACGTCGTCCCGAATGGTCTTCAGCTCGCTAGGAGCGTCGCTCGTGAGCTGGAGCTGCATCGTCTCGCGCTTGAACTGCTTCACAATGTGCAGCATGAGCTGGCGCCAGGTTTTAGAGACTAGTGCGAACGTCCGGAGGTATTTAAGAGGCAGCGAGCGTGGCGAGGGCACCAGGTCCAGCGTGAAGTCGTAGACAGCGAACTCCAGCACATGCGACACGAGCGGCAGCGGCAGCGTCAGGAAGGAGGGCGGCATCCTGATGCCAGTCGTCCGCGCTTGCTTCGTCGCCGCAGCCATCGTCGAACTTGTAAGAGACTGAGTTGGAAAAAGGGAAGTGCAACTTGTCGCGTGTTTAAGAGTTTAAGAGAGATCGTCAGAGGGTTTAAGAGAGGAAAGTGCAACTTGTCGTTCTAAAACAGCAATTAAGAGAGATCGTCTTTTCCGAGGATTTAAGAGCGATCGATCTAAAATCCCAATGACGTCGATGCCGCTGTCACTGCCGCTGCCGCTCGTGTCGCGCGTCATGCAGTTGGTTGTCTAGACCACGCGCTGGACTTGATGCCCTAGCAGCGGTCGCGGCCTGTGGAAGCGCTCGCTGGTTTCTAAAAGCTGGCGCCACTTCGCGCGGGAACTTGTGGCGCAGTTCGACCGCGATACGCTGCAGCTCGCAGTGACAAACGGCTCTCGTAGCGAGGTTTTAGCCATCCGACGCCAAATGCAGCAACGGGGTCAAGTTTAAGAGATCTCCGTGTCACGTTGGGGGCCACGGACCGGTACGGCTTGGGCGTGCGAGTCACGGGTATGAAGACACACAGTGCGAAGACACATGGGTGATCTCGGTCGACACATGGGAGAAATTCGCCGTGACCTGCACGAAACTAAGAGACGTGAATTGGGTTACGGTGCCATTCGTTCTGATCCGTATTTCCGTGCGTTTAGCGTGTATCCGAAGCTGCTGCTGAAGCGCCTGGATATGTCGTGTCGGTTAATTCCCTCTGGGACTGACTTCCTTGCGTGTGGTGATGCAACCACGGCTTCGGATATACACACTGGCAAGCGTCGCTACGGACAACGAGTTTAAGATATTGGCTTCGTGTTCAAGAGTTGCCCCGCGCTCACTAGTGTCAGCGTCGAAAATAATTATCGTGGCGAATATCGTCTCATGGATCGGTTCGGTGATGAGTTCTGGGAATCATTAGCCACTCACTGCCCTCTTCTCGAAACATACTGATCAAGATCTCCACTTGTTATGAGAATAGGATGCTAAGGTTCATTAACACGTTCACTGACGCCGCTCTACTCAGCCTTGCCGAGCTCATATACCTCGAGTCCACGGAGATACAGGCACCTCTAATGTGCACCGGTGACGGCATTTTTGAACATTTTCGCCGCGTGCTGCAGCACACCAATGTACCTCGCATACTGTGGGAGCTTGCTCTCCCCTGTCGAAGGCCAAGAACATGGTGACTCTGCGCCACCATAGTTTTATGGTGAAATCGTGGCACTTTTGAAGCGGCTCGTGTCGTGTCGAAATTTGTGAATAATTGCAATACTTATTACGGGGTGACTCCCGTAATAAGTATTGCAATTATTCACAAATTTTGAGCGGTGCAGTGGTGTGGAAATGACCCAACCACGCTGCAGCGAAGAAATACTGCGAGATCTGACGCGAGCTGGATGTGATACTTGGATGTTGAAGTCGAAAATCAAACTGAATACATGATTGAGAGAAGCACACCGGACCGAGTTGAGCTGCCAACGCACCCCGGAACCAGTCATTCTAGTCATCAATCACCGATACGAAAGGTAAAAAGTAAATAAACTTATTACGGGGCCAATTGCATATTGTACGGGTTGGGCTATCAACACTGAGGAAGATATTAACGTCGATGAATGAGAAGAAATGCAGTGGCGAACACAAGATCGCTACCAAGTCGGGTCTGGTCTGGGAGTCGCCATCATAAACCACATTAAACTCAGTAGCTGCATTTACTGTTTGCGGATCGACGTCGAGCAACCGCTTTATGCCTGCCAATATCAGTTGCAGACCGCGTGCAAGTTTCTGTAAGCCGCCATTATTTGTCGAACCTTGAAGTTCTCCTCGCCTCATTGAAATTCTGGCGACGCCAGGCCGACAGGCCGCTCATTCTCCAATTTGCGCGGTTCCAGCCATGGCGTCGCTGTCCTTTCCGGCGCTTCCGCTGGCACTCGCCTCGCTCATCGTGGAGTTCGCCGTGAGCGGCTTCACACAGGACCTGCTGCCTACAGGACGGTCGTTGCCTGCTATTCGCCTCAAGGATTTGAGTCTCGTCTCGAAGAACTGGCACCACTTGATTCGACAACTTACGGCGCAGTTCCAGCTCGAGACGATGGAGATTTACGTGAAGAAAGGGTCAAGGAGTGAGCTGCTGGACATCCGACGAGATGTGCTGCTCCGGGGACGACGCGTGAAAGACCTCCGTTTAACCATCGGATTCCCGGAAAAGATGACGGCGGAGCTTCGAGCTTCACGATCAAGTTTTTTGAGACGGAGAACGCACAGATCGACTGGGACTCGCTGTTCGTGCACCTGAATTATCTTAAGCGTCTGGATCTGAAGATGGTGCCGCTGGAGAGTAGGCACTTATCGACGATCATTCGAGCAGCGGCCAAGCACTGTGAGCGGTTGGAAGCGCTGGTTTTGCCGAGAAAGGCGAACTTGGAATGGACCATTCAAGGAACAATGATCGAGAAGGTGCTGTCGGCGCTGTATGCAGGGATGGAGAGCTGGTACTCTAAAGGAGGACGTGGTGGACTGCGGCAGTTGACGGTGCCGACGCGAAATGATGCGATGCGCTTCCGCTCCAGCACGAAGTTTCTTGAGAACGTCTCGCGCTTCTGTCCGAATGTCGAGTATCTGAATAGATGCGAGGAAGTTTTTCAACAGCAACAAGCACGATGTGAAGACAGGTGGGTGACCTCGATTGAAACGTGGGAGAAGTTTAACGAGACCTGCACAGAGCTGCGCGACTTTAACTGGGCAGCAGTACCCTTTGCGGACCCGTATTTTCGTGTGTTTGGGGAGTACCCGAAGTTGAAGCTGAAGCACCTTGAGTTGTCTGCAAATTTGCTGTGGAACTGGAAGGAGTACTTCAAAGTTTGTGGTGATAGCACCGCCGCTGACATAGAGACGGGAAAAAGTGGGTATGGGCAACGCGTTCGAGACATTGGTGATGTGTTCAAAGGCTGTCCTGGGTTGACTAGTGTTACCATTGGAATCGACGTAGAGGGACTCGCGGAGGATGACATCGAGCACCTCGATATCGCTGTTTTTGGAGACGCATTTTGGGAGTCAGCAGCCATTCACTGCGCTGCCATCGAGTCCGTCAGGATCAAAGACTGCTCAAAGCGCAAGGCAACGCGAGTGGAGACCATCAAAAGCTTCACTGACGCTGCGCTCCTGCGGCTTGCTGATCTCAGATACCTGAATTTGTTCGAGAGTAAAGTGGCTTTGATGTGCACGGGGAACGGTATCTTCGAGTGTTTGCGTCGCATTGCGAAGTCAAATCTTACGAATGGCAATTGGTGCACACTTAGTCTTCGAGTAGGCGGCCAGCAGCTTGGTGATTTTGGACCGCCGTCATTTTATGCCGAAGTCGTGGCACTACTAAAGCGGCTATCAGAGACAAGCGAAGAAGATCTCTGGACACCGGACAACAGCAAGGGGTTTGAAGTGATTGTGATCAATCCCTACCGCTCAACTGTGAGCAAAACGTGGAGCAATAGATATCAGCGTAATGAACTGCAGCCACTATTGGAAAGCGTGAAAACGACGCACCCGGGGCTTAACATTAACCTCAGGGTAAATGGCCACACTGAAGACGGCTTTCTCAGGATCGACCGGATGTCGCTTAGCTGGCATCGTCGAGACGCGGATCGTGTAATGTTCACGGAAAAGGGGGATGGCAACCTGGTCAATGATTCTAGTGTTGACATGGTTGAATCCCTCAATGAAGTTTTGCAGCAGTTTGCGCACACTACAGGGCGGCAGTTTAGCGGGCCAATGGTGGCTGGTGAACACTTCTTACACTTTGTACTCACTGGAAGTGTTGAAGATAGCAACAACAACGACGAAGACAGCGGAGGCGAAGAGGAGAGCAGTGATGACAGCACCAGTGACGGCAGCAGTAGCAGCACTGAAAGCAGCAGTGATCAAAGCAGCAATGGCGACAGTAGCGGCCAAAGCAGTGATGAAAGCAGCAGTGGCGACAGTAGCGGCCAAAGCAGTGACGAAAGCAGCAATAACGACAGTGAGGAAGAGCCAAACAGCGACATTGAGGAGGACAATTACGAGTGACAGCAACAAATTACGAGATCAACTGCAGCAAACAAACTCTTGGATTCGCCTCAGCAAAGGACAAGAGTGCGGAGGAGCTAGTTCTCCTTTTAACAGACAAGTGAACACGAAAATCTCATGTCAATGACGGTCGGCCACTTGTTAGTGGTTTTGCCAAGAAGCACTTCAACATTATTGTAGCCCGATACTAAGGACAGCATCGTAGAATGGAATTCACCGACCTTCGGCCTCCCCGGAAGATATGGTTCACTACGGACAACAGTACGGAAAAAATAGAAGTTGTCCACCACTTGTCCTGAAGGTTTGCAAAATGCGAAAACCCACTCACCACAGCTTGTCATTCTTCAATTTGCGCTGTTGCTACCACGTCACATGGCGTCGCTCCACGTCCCCGATCTGCCGCTCCCTCTCGCCGCACTCGTCGTGGAGTTTGCCGTCCGCGGCTTCACGCAGGAGCTGGCGCCAGTCAAACGCTCGCTGCCGCCGTGTCGCCTCGAGACGCTGGCGCTCGTGTCCAAAAGCTGGCACCAGTTGACACGGCAGCTCCTGGCGCAGTTGGAGCGCGAGACGATGCAGCTCCACGTGGGAACGGGGCGACGCAGCGAGCTGCTGGCCATCCGACGCGACGTGGCGCTGCGTGGCCGAGGCGTGCGCGACCTGCGCTTGAGTCTGGGCCTCTTGGAGGACAGCGACCAAGCCCCGACGTTCACCGTGAAATTCTACGAGATCGAGGACGCGGCCATTGACTGGGACGCGATCTTCGTGCACCTGCCGGGACTGAAGCGGCTGAACTTGAAGCTCGTGCCATTGGAGAGCAGACACCTGCCCAAGATCATTGAAGCCGCGGCCAAGCGCTGCGTGCAGATGGAGGTGCTGATTCTTCCCGGGAAGGTTGATTTGGAGCAGGAGATTAAGGGCTCAGCAATCCAGAAGGTGATGGAGGTGCTGTACGCTGCTATGAAGAGATGGTACAAGAAGGGGAGCTGTGGAGGACTTAGACAGCTGACGGTGCCGACAAGAGATGAGGAGGAACGATGCCGGTGTAGCACCGAGTTTATTGAGAACGTGACGCGCTTCTGTCCGAACATCGAGTACTTGGATGGATGCGAGGAAGTTCTCCATGAGCAGGAGCAAGTGAAATGTGAAGAGAAGGATCTCGATCGACACGTGGGAGACGTTTGCCGCGACCTGCACGAAGTTGCGTCGATTCAATTGGACTGGTTCCCTTTGCAGATCCCTACTTTCGTGAGTTCGGCGAGCACTTGAAACCACATCTGAAGCACCTGGATGTGTCGGCCAACTTGTTGTGGAACTGGGGAGTATTTCCTCGCGTCTCGAGACACGACGACCGCAAAAGGGATCGAAGGGAAAATGGGGTACGGATCGCGTGCAAAAGATCTTGGCGTCGTGTTCAAGGGCTGCCCTGCATTAACCAGTGTTACTGTCGGGGTCGGTATGCACGAGCAAAGTGAGGACTATTTCGACATCGATGTGTTCGGAGATGTCTTTGGGTGTCAGTAGCTACTCACTGCCCTCTGATCGAGTCGATCAAGATCAACAACGAAACAATGGAGGTGCCATCTACCACGACCTTCACGGACGACGCGCTCCTCAAGCTTTCTAAGCTCAAGTATCTAAAGTCCTTTGAGAGCAATGCGGCTGTGATGTGCACAGGTGATGGGATTTTTGAGTACTTGCGTCGAGTGGTGAGGTCGAGTGCTGCGACTGCTGACTGGCACATGCTCGCCCTTCGAGTAGGAGGACAGCAGCACGGTGACGGAATTCCATTGTTCTACACTGCAGTGGTTGCTCTGTTACGACGTCTTGTAAAGACAAGTGAGAACAACTGGGGGCAGTGGCTAGCGGACAGAAGTTCCAGGTGGTTCTCATTAATCCCTACCGCTCGAATGTGAGCAAGGAGTGGAGTGAGGCGTATCTGAGCAATGATCTAAAAGATCTCCTAGTAAACGTGAAAGCAGCACACCCAGGGATCAAGACAAATCTCTGCGTCAATGGTCACCCGATGATAGTTTTCTTCGGATCGACAGAGTCTCCCTGAACTGGCACCCTCGTGACTCAAACCGCGAGATCGCCTGGGATTCCTTAGGCGACAAACTTTTTCAGGACGCAAGTGTCACGTCCCTCAATGATATGGTGCAGCGGTTTGCCCACAATATCGGGCAGGAGGCAGACGGACCGGAAGCTCGCAGACAACTCTTGGAATACGTGTTTGGTGCTGGCACATACGATGACAGCGATGACGACGATAGATATAGTGATCTCGTGGATGATGACGATTACGACGACTGGGAGGACTACGAGAGCGACGAAGAATGAAAGAAAATATGCGGGGCACGGAAGGCTGGACGACACTTTTGACTCGACCTATTGCTGGTCTGCAGGGAAGTTGTGGCGTCAGAACACTTTGATATGAAGGTCAACACACTACTGTAGCCGCCCCGTTGCATCAACTTCGATGTGCGCACAAATTAGTTGCTACAAAAATGCGCTATAAGATGTCAGTGAGTTTGAGTTGGACTTGCGCTGCAGAGTCACGTTACCACACATAATTATCTTTGTGTTATCCTTCGCTGCGATTTCGAGATGGAAACAACATCATATATCACTGGACAACCTCCATGCATTGTCATTTGCATGATCTTCAAGTTTTTGTCTGCTTCATATCCACCCGCTTCAACCTGTTTGAACAATCACTTTCGATTTGGCGGGAAATAGCTGGAGCCTTGAAGCGCATGAAACCCATGAGGTCCGCTCTGCCCTCTGCAGCCCCGACGCCGCTGTCCCTGGCGTCTTAGCTCCTCGCGCTCTCCGCTAATGTGCTGGTGTTCGCCCTGTACGACTTTGCGCTGGATCTGAAGCCCCGAGTGCACGAGGCCTGGCAGGACGTGGCCCTGGTGGCCAAAAACTGGTACCAGCTCGTGCTGCAATTGATGGCGCAGTTCGACCGTGAAACGATGCACGTCGCAGTGCAGACTGGCTCCAGTACGGAGCTGCAGACTCTCCAAACAGACTGACAGCAGCGCGGCTCAGGAGTACGGGACCTTCGAGTTACGTTGGAGACTCCAGAAGATCGCTACGGGACTTCGAGCTTCACACTGAGATCCGAAGCTACGGAGAGCGTGGTAGTGGATTGGGACGAGGTCTTTAATCACCTTCAAGGGCTCAAGCGGCTGGAGCTGAAGCTCGTGCCGCTGGGGAGCAAACACCTGCCGGAGGTTCTTGAAGCAGTTGCGAAGCACTGCTTGCAGCTGGAAGTGCTGGTTCTACCGAGGAAGGCAAAGCTGAATCAAGTTGTTATGGGGCCGGTGATCGACAAGGTGATGGCGACGTTGTATGCTGGCTGCACTGGAGAGATGGCACACCAAGGGGAGCTGCGGCGGACTAAAACAGTTGACGGTACTGACGCGAAACGATGGCGAGCGGCACCGATCCAGCACGAAGTTCATTGAGAAGGTGACGCACTTCTGCCCGAACATTGAGTATCTGGATGGGAGTGACGAAGTTTGCTACGACCACGAGAGCCTCAAGTGCGTGAATTCATTCCCTGGACACGTGGGAGGCGTTCGCCGCGACCTGCACGAAACTAAGAGACTTTATTGGTCTCCAGTACCATTCGCTGACCCGTACTTCCGTGCATTTGGCGAGTATTCGAAGCCGCTATTGCGTCATCTCGATTTATCTGCAAAGTTGCTGTGGAATTGGAAGGAGTATTTCCTCGCGTTTGGCGATGCCGAAAAGAGGATACGGCCGCCTAGCTAACGATGCTGGCAAGGTATTCAAAAGGGGTGTCCTGTACTAACCAGTATCAGTATCGACCTCGATTTTCTTTGCGGAGGGCACGCCAATATTGATGTGTTCGGTGATGTTTTCTGGGAATCGCTGGCTACGAACTGTCCTCTGCTCGAAAGAGTAATGATCGCGAATTGCTCCAACCTCAATAGTAGGACTGTGAAGCCCATCAAAACGTTCACTGATGTCTCGCTGCTTAAGCTTGCGGAGCTTAAGTACATGATCTCTGTGGAGATCCAGGTGGTTGTGATGTGCACAGGTGACGGCATCTTCGAGTACGTGCGCCGTGTGACGAAGACAAGTATCCTATCGGACGACTGGTCCATGCACGCACTCCGAGTAGGAGGCCTCCAGCACGTCGATTTCGGGCTGCCTTCGTTTTACGAAGCTATGCTGACAGTGCTGAAGCGACTTTCACATACGGACGAGGAAGAACTGGGGACAGAATCGAGTGGACAGAAGTTCCAGGTGGCGATGATGACCCGTACCGCACAACCGTGACCAAGGCGTGGAGCTTGGCATATATGCGCAATCTGCAGCCGCTGCTGAAGAGCGCGAAGGCAGCGCACCCGACTCTGAACATCAACGTTACGACCAACGTACAGCACGGCAACAACTTCGCCCAGATCGACGGGTTCCTATTCAGTTGACATCCCCGCGCCATCGAGTACGACCTGTTCTGGGATGCAGGCGACGACCACCTGATCCGGTTTTATAACAGCGAAAACGACAGCAACGAGGAGGACAACGAGGACTACAATGAGTACGAGGACTTTGACAGCGACGAGGCTGAACGTTAAACCTTTGCAAGTTTGTGAATTCCAAGCAAACGCAAGTTTCGTCAGTCGCGTCGCGACTTGCTTTCCGCCGTACAGTATAATAGCTGCCACTTGCAATTGCCAGGCGATTTGCATCCTTTTCACGTTGAAGCTAAACAATGTTGATGAATACAATTGGCCTTTTATGGCCATAAAAAGTCACTTGCTTTTAGAATGGGACGGTGAGCGGTCCACAATCCAAACCACCGAGGACCGACGTCATGGCCGCCACGTTCAAGATCATGTTCCTCGGCGCGCCGGGCGCCGGCAAAGGCACGTACGCGTCGCGCATCGCTCCCATGCTGCAGATCCCCACCATCTCCACGGGGGACCTGGTGCGCCACGAGATCAAGACGGGCACGCCGCTGGGCGCTAAGATTAAGGTGCGCTTGCTGTTAATTATGGCGTCAGGACGTCATATTTGATATATAAACTATGAAAGGACGGACGGCTAAACTTGATATGCTACTGCAGGAGTTCAACAACAGCGGCGCATTGGTGCCCGACCAGATCATCTTGGACATGGTACTGTATTAATAGATAAAACTGCTGCTATTTTGCTGTTGATGCCACTGTACTTTAGGGGCTGTCATAATTAATATCAATATGATGCTGTGGACAGATGGAGAAGCGTCTCGCGTTGGAGGACGCCCAGCGAGGCTTCATCCTGGACGGATTCCCGCGGAACGTCCCCCAGGCCGAGGCCTTCCAGAAGGTGGCCGAGCTGGATCTGGTGGTGAACATCGACCTGCCCCAGTGGATCCTCAGCGACAAGATCAGCGGCCGGCGGTGCGTGCAAAAGCAGCGGCTGGTTGCTGCGAGATGAGGACGAGGGACTGACGCTGAGTGTGTGGCGATGCAGAGTGTGCACCAAGTGCGGCAGTGGCTACAACGTGGCGTTCATCAACCAGGGCGAGTACTACATGCCGCCGCTGCTGCCCAAGGTCGAGGAGTCTGCGACCAATGCGGCTCGTCGTCGCTGGTGCAACGCCCCGACGACTCCCCGAGACAGTCAAGCAACGGTAGTGCACGTCGTTCTGGGGCTGAGGATGGGGGTTAAGTACTCTGATTGAAGTTTTTTTGTGGTGTGATGTGATTGTGATTGTGTAGACTGGAGGTGTACAACCAGGAAACGGCGCCGTTGGTCGACTTTTACACAAAGGTGGGCTGCTTGCGAACCTTCGACGTCAAGAAGGGCCTCGCAGACTTAGACAAGCTGGTGGAGCTCATTAACACTGAGCTCGGTCTGTAAAACACGACGCATGAGTCTGGAAGTAAGATGGAGCGAAAAGTCTCCTTTACACGAAATGTTGTGGGTTTCGTTCGTTGTTGTGGTTTCTGTGCTCGGATCAGGAGCAGCCTCACGCTAATAAAGAGTCGACAGAGGTATGTTTCTGCTTGCGCGTATGGTTGATTTGGTTCACTTTGTCTAGCCCATCGGGCCTAGCACATGGCGCAACTGGGCAAAGGCGCTGTTCGCTACGCTTGATAGGCGCAATACCTGGATTTGACTCAGATACTCTCGAGCGGAGCGCTTTTGTTGGTCGAGATCCAGGTCAGGCTGTTGGCTCTGGTCGATTTGAGTGAGCCACGTACTCGCATACTCGACCCTCGCACTCAGCACAGACAGATCACCGGGTGTGATGCATACGCTGAGGAGGTTGGCTTGAACCATCGGCTTCAACACAGCCACACAAGTGCGCAGGGCATCGAATGGGTTGTCCTCGCCCGCTTCCGCGTTATGTGGAGAATTAAGCACAGTGAAAGACGGTGCTGAAGCTTCCGACCCAGTCGCCGTAACAGAAGCGTCAGCCAACTGAGAGAGCTGCGCCTTAGCGAGTGTGATAGCCTCAGCTGACAAACAGGTTTCATCACCAGCAATCGGGATAACAGTCGTGCGCCCATTAGAGTGGTCCGCGACTGAGACCGCAAGGTGATCAGCGGCATCAACCTCAAATACTATCTCCAGCTTCAGTATCAAGAGTGGAGACGCTCGACTTCCGTCAACGATCATGCGGCCCAGACAGTGTTCGGATTTGTTACTGCCAGGGCGACAATTGGATTCAGGAGGTTGATCTTCCAGGACTTCGAATGTAACCTCACCTTGGCAGTTCGCGTAGTAGAGACGCGCCTGTCGTGTTGGTATCGGCGTGCTTGGTGGCACCAGAACCAGGCTGTCTCCACTGGCACTCCGAATACCAAGTCCCAGCGGCGTGGCCTCGTGAATCAAGAGACGATTTCCATCTTGCGCAGCAATTAACGCTGCTCCAATTGCAGCCGTGTGGTCTGGCAAATCGACAATGCGGTCTTGATGTGCGGCAAAACAGTCACCAACAAGCTTACGGGCATTCGGAACGTGCATCGTACCCCCGATGAGCAGTATCAAGTCAACGCTTTCCTTTGTTGTCTCCCCCAGCTCCAGTACTCGCTCAATGGGATTCAACATCCGACCCCAGATCGCCCCGCAGCTGTCCTCGAAGGCTGCTCGTGAGATGTTGCTAGCAAAACCTGGCAGGACCCCGCCAGAAATATGACTATCAAGTCCAGACTGACAAGGTGGGAGGGCAATGAATGCTTTTAGTGATGTCGATAAAACCTTCTTAGCCAAAGTACAACCGCGTCGCAGTTGTCGAGAAAATGATGGACTTGGTGGATTTGGAGCACTGCCAGATCCCTCGACTTCACGTTCAAAATGCTCCACAAGACAATTTGTAAGTGCTTCGCCCGCAACTTCAAAGTCCCCATCCGTGGCCTTAACCTGAACCTCGATTCCAACTTCACCCTGAGAAGAACCGATAGCACAACGGTTGACGCGCATTCGAACCAACGACACGTCAAGCTCCCACCACCACAATCTGCCACGAGAACCGTCTTCTCTGACACAAACGTGCTGGAGTCGCTGGTAGCAGCGAAGGAAGCAGCGTTCGCAACTGCAGATGCGGTGGAGGATATGATTAGACGCTCAACGTGCAGTCCAGCAATACTGCACGCATCACGAACGGCTTGGCGCTGAGTCCGGTTGAAAGCTGCTGGGACGCACACGACTGCACCAGTCACGCGTTTCCCCGTAAATCCCTCGGCGCGCTGCTTGATCGTCGACAATAGTTTGGCAGCTATTTGTTCGGGATAGACTAGATCAGGAGAGCCATTCTTCACCGGGCATTCGATTACAGCCTTGCCAGCAATGGTAGCTCGCACAGTGAAGGGCCAACGAGCTAAATCACCGGGGCTTAGATCGTCGAGCTTCCGTCCAAGAAGCATGGTCAGATCATAAACTGTGTACGGGTGACCTGCCTTCGCACGGGTGACGGCTTGCTGTCCGACTTCCCATCCTCCAGCTCCATTTGAAGTGTTGCCTACGCCCATCGACACGTAGCTGGGCAGTGAGAAGCAACTTCCTGGGTTTCCCAGCTCGAGTGGGATTAATGCTGCACTCCCATTCTCGACCACAACGGTGGCCTCGCACTTTGTTCGTCCGAAATCGATGCCAATGGCGCAGCATATCTCCAAAATGGATTTGGTGTCATCTTTGCTTCCTGCTACCATCTCATGGGGACTACTACCTTTGCGGCTAACAGCAGAGGCAGCATCGCCGAGTTGCATCGTATCAACCGACCCAAGTTCCAGAGTGACAACGGGATCTCAGTGGTGCTTCAAGTCAATTTCCATCAAGGAACTTGACTAGTAGCATGCCTTTTCATACGGGAACATTTACCAACGACACTGTCGATAGCGATGATGTGCTTGAAAATGTTTCGAACAGATATTCGCAGCTAACTTTAAAAGCAATTTGATTCCCGTTCCCATTAGCGAAACAGCCTTGCGAATGCGAATGCGTAGTGGTTTCTTGCTTGCGAAGGTCCGAAACGACGAGAAAGTGCGGCGCTCACTAACTTGTCGACTTGTTTTACAGTGCACTATCTTGCAGTTTGCCCACTCTTGACACGTGGGCACTTCGGACGACGGGTGATCGAGTATGACTGCCGAGAACGCCCGTCGAGATCGTGCCGATGAGCAGGACTCCGTCAAGGTTTGTGTGCGCATCCGGCCTCTCAGTTCCAAGGAGAAGCTGGAGCAGACCAAGAGCTGCGTTCGGATCGCCGCGTCCATGGATGGACTGTCCAGCAGCAATGCAAAGTCGTCTCGCGACAGAGCTTTCGGACAACCCAAGGAGCCCCAGCAGCTTATTGTAGGCAAAGACCGTGCCTTCACCTTTGACAACATCCTCGGGGTCACCAGCTCCCAAACGGTGAGACCTGGACTTCTACTACATATTGGACTGCTTAGTTAGTGCGACGGATGCGAAGTCACTTATATGCATCTTCGTCCTTTCTTGCTTTCATTGTTGCAGGAAACCTATCGGTTGTGCGTGGAGCCGTTGGTCCAGGGCTTCTTGGAGGGCTACAATGCCACAGTGTTAGCCTACGGGCAGACTGGAACGGGCAAGACGCATACCATGGCCGGATCCGGCTTTGACGCACGTGGTTCTGAGAAGAACGGCGAATTACAAGGCATTATTCCTCGCGTAAGTGAGCTCGTGGTGCTCGTGGCTTGGGCTCAGCTAATGCATCAAATTGATTGTATTCGCTCTTGGTTGTCTTGCTACAGGTGATTAAAGCTGTCTTCAAGAAGCTGAAGGAAAGTGAAGGCAGCGACAACCAGCGACGAAGTGAACACACGCTGCGTGTCGAGTACGTCGAAATATACAACGAAGAGCTACGTGATCTACTGCACCCGGAGACCACATCGAAGCAATTAGCGATTCGTGAAGATGGCGAGGGCAATATTGTGATCGCTGGCGTGAAATCGGAGCCGGCGGACACGAAGGAAGCAGTGTTCAGGCACCTGGTCGTCGGCAGTTCATCGCGTGCCACCGGAAGCACGCTAATGAACGAGCACTCTAGTCGTTCACACGCCATTTTCAGTCTTCTGCTCGAACAACGTGATGTCGCCTCAAGGGCTAGACGATTTTCAAGTTCCACTTGGTAGACTTGGCAGGATCAGAGCGTGCAAAGCGCACAGGAGCAGTGGCTGGTCGTTTCAAGGAATCGGTGAGCATTAACCAAGGGCTATTGGCGCTCGGTAATGTGATCAGTGCGTTGGGTGATGACAAACGCCGAGTGGGAACGGCTGGAAACGGTAGTGGCGCTGTTCATGTGCCGTACCGAGACTCAAAGCTCACACGACTGCTGCAAGACAGTCTGGGCGGCAATTCCCGCACCCTGATGATCGCTTGTGTGAGCCCGGCAGGCGTGAACTTTGAGGAGACACTGAATACGCTGAAGTACGCGAACCGTGCCAAAAACATAAAGAACAAGCCGATTGTGAACCGACAAGTCATCAGTGATGAGGAGCGTCAGCGCAATAACAAGGAGATGACGCGGATGAGGGAGGAAATTGCTAATCTCCAAACCCAACTACAGCAGCAGCAACAACATCCAGAGCTATCAACGCCACCATCACGACCATCCTCATCGTTGGGAACACAAGAAAAGCAGAAGCACAAAGGAGACGAAGAGCAGGATTTGGTGACAGTGAGCAGGAGCTAGCGCAGGCCACAAAGTGCATACGACTCTATGGTGACGCTGTTGAATGCATTCGGACGTATTCGATGGAGGCTGCCACTATGTTGGTTGCAATGGAGCGTGAGATTAAGTCGCTGGGGCGCCCTGTTCAGCAAAGGCTTAACGACATTGTGAAGCTTTTGAACGCATCCATCCAGACAGCGAATGTCAGCGATACAAGTGCCAAGAAGCTGCTGCTCTCTCCATCTCAAAGGCGGCTTAAAGCAGACGGCAATCCTGAGCGCCAGGGTGAAGTTGGTACTCAGCAAATCGAAGACACAGTAATCGTGCAGAGGCTTCGGCAGGAGTTGAAAGAAGCTAAGACGAATTTGACTCGAGACGAGCAGATTTTCGAGATGAAAAACACAGACATACAACGACTTCAGGCTTTACTTGTTGAGGCCAAGGGCAAAAATGAGAAGCTCATTGATCGTGTGCAAGAGTTAGAACGCGGCGGACAGCTCTGGTCGAACAATCGGGCTCCTGGTTCTAGTGGCGGTATTCGAGATAATCAAACTCAGGCAATGCTTCATGCTGGCAAACAGGAACGCGAACCCACGAGTCGCACAAGTACAGTTACACCTCCTTCGCGAAGCTCTCGTCCACCATCAATAGCTAGTAGCAACACACTTTCGTCGTCTCGTGGACTTTTCACGCGTCGAGGTGGCACCGCAACGTACGATAGCAACGATGGCAGGGTAATTATTGACCACCCTAACGAGGATGGCAACAAAGTTGAATCCCAGATGCCTCCCGCACTTGGCAAATCTCGAAGTGGAATTGCTGTTGGACTTAAGCGACAAAGTACGAGTAGCGATGCGGACGGTGAACGTGCCAGTCTCAGCTCGTCACGCTTGAAAGAAGTGAAGCAATCGTAAAAGTGGAAGACACGATTGCTAAGCTCCAAGCAAAACTTGAGGAACTACAGAAGAAGAATGTACGGTGAGGGAGAACTTTTGTACTATCAGAGACCTCTGTTTCTAGATTAGCCTAACTTTGGTCTGTTCTTGCGATGATGCAATGTCCTACAGGAGGAACTGTTGGATGCCCGCGAAGAATCAACTAGGCGGTGGGCTTTGGAACGGCAGAACTATGAACGCCAGCTCACTGAAGCCGAGCATTCGATCGAAGAACTAAAACGTGAGAACCAAGCCCTTGAAGACTCGCTACTCGAGGATAAAGACCCAGATACCAAGGATAGCTCGCTGAACGCCTCTACATCAAATCCCAACATTGAGACAATAACAACTAGCGTCGATCCCCAGCGTCCAGCCACAGGAGCTTCAGCCAAGACAAGTAGGCCTTCAACTGCTTCAAAGTCGCATAGCAATGGACTGGTTGACGACAAAACTATCATGAGTGCATTTGAAAGCGGTGTTCAGCAACTAATCGGGTATCATGCAGCCCAGCGTGAAGTACAGTATTTGCTCAAGGGCAAGAAGGAGACCGAGCAGAGCAGAAGTGAAGCAGCTCGCCGAGTAAATGCGCTGGAAATGCAAAAATGAGGCAGAGTCTGGGAGTGCGCGAGAGCATTTCCGATTTGTCGAAGTCGTTGCACGCACTAGACGAAAGAATGCAGGTAGAGTCCCGAACGCTTGAAGAACTAGAGCGACTAAAGAAGCTTCGAGTTCGCGCCGAACAAAAGCTTGCTGCCCTGCGTAAACAGGAGGAGCAAGCTGATTTCCTTGACAGCGAGGCTAAACAAGAATTGCAAGACCTTGAGGAGCTGCTGGTGGATTTGGACTCCCACATCGCTTTTCAGGACGCAGAACTGGAGGCTGCACGTAACGATCTGCTAGCGATCAAACAGAGGACCGACAGCGTCGACTCAAAATCTCCACTCGAAGGTTTGGCAATCGATTTTGTCCAAAAGCTCGGAATAGTAGGAGTGGACACTGCGCGTGCCACAACTTCCGTTATGTGCAAGTTCATGGAGGAGGTGGCTCGGTTGCGTATGCGAGTGAGTGAAATGGGAGGTGAAGTCCAAGAGCTACAGGGCCTATTGAACGAGCGGGAGGCAACACTCAGACAACTGGAGAGTGGGTTGGGGGTTGCACGCGATGAGTTTGATCGCCGACTTGCTGCTCAGAAACAAGAAAGTGTGTTGACAATGGAGAAACTCAAGAAAATGCAGCCACAAGTCCTCGTATCGCCAAGCAATGAAGGAGGTTCTGCAACTGTAGACGTGCACAAGGACGGCGAGTGGCAAAAGCTGATCGTGCGCTGCCAGAAGAAGGACGAGTACATTGCCGACCTGGAGAAGCACCTCGTTTTCTACAAGTCAAAGGCCAAACAGATGCAAGCGCAACTACAGCAGCTCATTCGGTCTTCAAGTGAGCAACAACATTCTTGTGAGGACGCTGAGGAGCGTATGGACGATGAGCGAGAGAAGCAGCTTCAGCGTCGCATTCAGCAGCTCGAGGATGCTAACGACGCACTCATGAACGACCTAGCCACCGCCAAAGTATATCTACGAGCTTCTCAGAGTCGCCCTAGAAGTAGCGGAGGTAGCACCCCAAAGTTGGTTCGTGTCTCGCGGAGCGCAACTCCGTGAACTCCCAGCACCACCGTCACACGTCGCAGATTCACGTGAAAACGGACAACAGTAGAAACAACAGCATATCGAACATAGGAATGCAATCGCTGCCTAACATACTTAAGTACAGTCCTCTAGGTGAATAAGTAACAGGTCATGTGTGCTGTCAAGAACTTGTTGATTCGCATGAGCTCACGTGCGGTGCAACCAGGTCGTTCGTCTACACATGGCTGCCGTCACTCAATAGAGGGGTCGTAGTGACCAGTGTTGTATGGCTGAGGGTCCACCTTACGAGCGTCCACCTGCAATGGCTGCACCTGCTCACAGCTCACTGGCTCCGACGGAATTGGAGCGCGAACATGTGCACAAAGTGTACAACCTCATCGCCCCGCACTTCAGCCACACTCGCCATCATCCATGGCCCCAAGTCACCGACTTTTGAACGAGTTGGCTCCCGGAGCTCTCGTAGCTGACGTAGGATGTGGCAATGGCAAATACCTACACGTGAACTCTTCGTTGTGTATGATCGGAGCTGACCGCAGCATCCCGTTAATGGCCACTGGAGACTCGACCAAAAGGTGGGAAGTTCCGAGAAATGTGAAGTATGTTTCCCGGTGGTACTCACGAAAACTTGAGTGTTTTGTTGGTGTTAGCAATTTGTTCGGGTGCGATGCACTGAAAGTGCCATTACGCACTGGTGCATTTGATGCAGCATTGTCGATTGCAGTACTGCATCACATCTCGACCGAGGAACGTCGGGTTGCACTCGTCAGGTGAGGGTTTTACAGTAATAAGGACTTTTGGAAGATTGGTAGTTATCATGTCAATGTATTTTTGTGCTGTATGACAGTGAGTTGGCACGACTCGTACGAGTAGGAGGGAAAATACTTATCGTGGCCTGGGCGTTCGAACAGGACGCACGATCGAAGCGGCAATTTGAGCAGCAGGATGTCATGGTGGAATGGAAGTTGCAGCACAAGTATGTTCAACAGAATGAAGAAGAAGATCCGGACACAGTTCGTGTCGACAACGAGAAGCAATGGGTGATCTATGAAAGATACTGTCACGTGTATCGAAGTGGGGAGCTGGAGGCATTGGTGGCACAAGTCCCCAGTCTTAAATTGATATCCGTCGAGTACAGTCGATCGAACTGGTGTCTCCGCCTTGAGCGAGTAGATTGCTAAAGTTGTCTAGCAGTTAAATAGACGGCTTGGAGGAAAACGCTTACGTTGGTATAGTGTTATTTTGGTGTTCCAGATCGGGGCTTTACTGCGCATCGGTTTCGTGATGCCGAAAGTGCACACTGGTGAAGGCCTTAGTTTTCATGGAGGAAGCTAACAACAAGGGCAGGGAGGGCTCTGGCAACGATCTTGCATTACAAGACCGGCCAGGCAGAAATGACCAAACAAATGAGCTGGTCCCAGAGGAAAATGAAGAAACCAACGATGGTAGCGACACGGCGCGAGTTGTCGACAGTGCTTCGAGTTTTGCGAGGTCTAGCTTGTTGGTGTTGATACCTGGTAAATTTTCTCAACTTACACATCATTTTGAATTCAGGGAATGCTTAAAAACTGAAAGTTATAAGGAGGCGATGGTGGCACTGCAAAGCGCCTTGGAGATCGCAAACCCATCTAGTATCTCGTACAAGGTAGTAGTCCTGCACACGGCGCAGCTTCTAAAAGCTGCCAACCAGCTAGAAGCAAGCATCGAGTGCATGTTGGTAAGTTATTTGCATCTGCATATCTCACAAACTTTACTGTATCTTGGAACGTGGTTCATATCCGCGTGTGCTGGACATTAGACAATTTATCAGGCAATGCCCGCGCCATTTACTCGTGTGGATGGCATCTGCATTATTGTAAGCTCCTTCGATCCGAAGTTTTACTGATTGCAAACTTTCTGACACATTGTTTCTCTATCTATGTAAGGTAGGCCCAGCAATATGAGCAGCTCAATTCATCACCAGGAGCAAACTACTGGTGGAAGAAGTTGTCACCTTCGTCGAGTAGAACAATTATTCCAGCAAAACTTGGTGCACTGCCATGGGAGTCCATGGGTGATCGTTTGTTTGACCGCGAAATTTACGTCTTCGCTGCGGGCTTCTATGGTCAAGCACTCGAGGCAAATCCCGCAATCTTGTGTTTGCCGTCAATCCGCTTCAGATATCGCTACTTGAGCGCGTTGTTAGAATTTGTGGGACCCCAAGGCTCCTCTGCGCACATGACCTCGTGCAAACTGGTTGCTTGGTCACTTGCGCAATGTTTCCGCCGTCATAATGGGAACTCTGTCAAGGTCTCTGCATGCTACGGTGATCCTAATTTCTACCGTTTGCGCTCGATATATTCAGTATCATTTCCTGCCATGTATCGCATGGTGTTTGCTTGGGTTGACGGGCCTGCTGGGCGGATAGCACGGTGGTGGAGACGTGGGTTGGCGGCACGGCATAAGCTACAGAATGACGATTTGAATTCCATCTTAGCTCCATCTTCCACAAAGGTTAAGTTCGGTAAGAATCAGACACGACATCCAGCTTCGTCAAGACATGAGAGTCACCAATCTATGGCTCACACTCGAGCTGTTGTTGCTAAAGATGTGTCCGCAACTTCATCTGTATCTCCATCACCGATGAAAAGGCCGTTCTTAAAGAAGAAGTGTGTCATACCGCTGAATGATGTTGTAGCGAATGCAAATACAAGAGCAGAGGATACCGTTAATACGAATCGACAAAATAGAGTGAAGAGAAAGCCAAGGATATCGCCATGCTCTGAGTTAGCACTGGCCAACAACAACGCATCCACCACAGATGATAGTCCAGGCCCACAGCCAGCTGCAGTGATGATGTCTCCCGATGAAAAGCATAAAAGATATTTGAGATCTCGTTCACCAGCGAAAAAACATCGATGTCTACCATCGCACGAAACAGCAGTACCCAGGCACCCGTCCTTCATCTACTGGTGCTGACAAGACTAGTGTTGAACGGAAGGATAGCATGACACGGACCTCATCGAGCACAAGTCTGTTGGAAGTTTATCCGCTGCAGCTTCCTAGTAGTGAAGACTTTGTATTATCTTGTGGTCGTCAACCTGGTTTCGCCGACCTGGATCTGGATGAGGTGGGGCAGTTTGCTCGGCTAGCTCACTATCGAGCACGAGTTCTCACCGGCGAGCATTTCTGTGTGGAGAGTTTGGACACTGTCAAGGTTAAGCCACAGTGGCAACAAGACCTCGAACGAGCGGTGAATCTTGTGGAAAACCAGCAGCAGCGTAACTTGGCAAGTGGGAAGGTAGTCGTCGATGGCGATTCTGCAGCACACCTCGCCGATGTGCACACACGTGTAGTACTGCAGCTGACAACAATATGCCGACAGTACACTAGAGACTTTGGCGAAACCTCTTTCACACGGCAGCTACGAAAAATATTCGGCGATTAGTGGAATGGAAGTTCTTGCGCATATCGGATGTGCTCAGTACTCTGGATAACGCAAAGGCCACTGCCATGCAAGAAGAGAAACAGAGGAACCTCGAGTTTTACCATGTTCATCGTACAGAAGGCGATCACGATTGCTAAAAACATAACCATGAATCCATTAAAAATTGACGAATGCATCTAGCATCATATCTCCATGACAGCAAACAAAACACGAAGTCATGTTTAGCAAATACGTTCATTACAGAATCACTGCGAGCAGGAGCTGGTCTCAAACGAGCGATGTGAAAGGATGTAAACACGGCACCCACGGGTCGATTATAAATTCCTGTGCTCAGCCTAATCGTGCTGTTGGCTGGGAGCACGGGTTGCACTACTCGTCGGAGCGCTGTGCAGCTCCACCTGAACGTCAGGAGCAGCTTCTGCAGGGTAGCGCTCTTCACTGGTTCGTTGACTGTGGTAACTGTGTCCACTGCCGGCACGGCGATGGTACACCTGCTGTGCATCAGGGTGACGCGGGGAGCGGCCGCGAAGTTGCTGTTCCACGTGCCCACTGCTGGGTCGCACTTTCGTGATACGATCAACATCCACCATGGAGAACGCTGCGTTTGCACCGAGAGTATCAGTAGGCGACATAAAGCTTGCCGTTTCACGTGACACACGTGGGCCCGCACCAGGCCGTCCGACCATCTCGCTCATGCGATAATCCGCTCCAGCTGGTTCGCGTTTCGTGCGCAGAGGAGCGTACTGTGAATACGCTGGACCATTCGTCATAGGGCTAACCTGACCACCCGGGGACGAGTCCATTGAGTCCCGAAATTGATAGCCTGTAGGCGTACCCGACGAGATATCTGCACTATCCAGCGCCCGTGCATTGAGCCGATGCGCGAAGCGTCCGTCAGCACGGATCCGGTTGCGAGAGTGCGCTTCAAGTCGGTCCCCAGCTAAGTATGGATCAACTCGTTCGCGCCAAGCAGGAGTGTCTGAAAATCGGCGGCGATACTCTACAGACTCAGGGCTGTCATCCCCCGGTTGACCACTGGCCCAACGCGACGTGAATGGATTTTCAAGTGATTCCTCGCGGCTGGAAGTGCGACGATACCCTCTTAGATCAGGAGGGGCTTGGATACGAGGTTCGCTTGTGGTTTCTCCGCCGTTGTACCGATCAGGGGCTATTGTACGAATTCGGCCCGACACACCTTGACCACGATACGCAGGAATCCGACTGAAGGCTTCGGCGCGGCGATCCAGGTCATCGGGTCGATCCAGGTCATCGGGGTGATACATTGTGGTACAGCCGCGCGTGACACCGCCACGCATCGGGATAGAAACTCCTCCGTAGCCTTCATCGCGCATTGGACGCGTTCGCTTGCCGTCAAACTGCTCTGCGCCTGGAGAGTCTGAAGTCATGCGTTTCCGCGAACTTCCGCCAGAGCTCCCGTGATTGCTACTCGTGTCGGTAAAACCCGAAGGTGGAGCTGGGGATTCTGGAGGCAACAGTGACAAAATTGCCGAGTGCACGTTTGCGGGAAGCACGACGCCAGAAGCTCGTTGTCCGAGGCAATATACCCAACGACGTCCAGTGCCGACACGAACACCTCACCTTGAGGGGACACGAACCGTGCTTCACTCCTGCTCGAGTTACGGGTCTGAACCCGCCATCCTTGTCGTACCAGACTCGGCAGTGCATGGTTCTCGAACAAGCTGATGACAAATTGTGCCTCGCGTTCGCTGACCTGGATCCGCATGCGGGGTGGCGCTGCACGGTGCTGCTCTCCGGACTGCGGGTGCGCCATGAAGTCTCCAGTGTCCGGACTCGCCGGTGACAATTCTGCCTCGCCCTTCTTGAATAGCAGAGATATCCCCGGCGGCACCTGCGCTGGATCCGCGCGTTCGATCTCGTCCTGAATCAAAATCTGCAGCGTACTATCAATACTGAGGTCTTCGGCATCCCCGTCAGCGTACACCACCGTGTACAACACGGACCGGTGGTCAAACTTGACCACTTGGCCCAGGAAGCGTCCATGTCCGGCGAACGTCTTAGCGACTCGAAGTCCAATGAAGTCTTCTGCATACACCTCACGTCCGTGGAACAAGATGCGCACGTCACGCTCCCTGGGTGGCGGTGGGGGCTGCGTTCCTCGTCCTCGTCGTCCACGTCGTCCTCCTCTTCGTCCATCTCTTCGTCCTGCGAGATGGACAAATTCTGGTCTCCGTCCTGACTGCCAGAGCCACTGCAACGCAGTAAACTCAGCTGACTCTGCGCCGATCCTGCGTTCATCCCGCGCTGCGGGGTTGTTTGCTCTGACCTGGTTTGTTCTTCCCGGTAATACTTTCATCTCTCTCTCCGCTGTGTGGCTTGTCAGGTGACACCGACGCGTTTCCTGAGTGCTCCCGCAGCTGCAAGAGCGCGGCGCTGCCGGACGACAGCGAAGGCAGCGCCGCATTGCGGGGCTCCTGATGCGGTCGCGTCACTGCGTCGTCCTCGCTCGCAGGTGCTTCCTCCTTCGTGCTGCTGTGACTGCCGGCCGACTCGGGTCTGTTCTTGCTGCGGATGTCCTCGTCGGCCGTGCCGGAGCTGTCGGGGGAGTCGGCGACGTTGTCTCGCTGGTTTTGGGCGTTGGCGTCGGCGTCGGCGTCGGCGTCGGCGTCGGCGTCGGCGTAGGCGTCCGGTTTGCGGCGGCTGTGGCTGGCGGGCACCACGGGCGCCACTGGAGCGGACGAGAAGCTGCTGGCGGGGCTCGAGGCCGCGTCGGCGGCCGGCATGGCTCGGGAGGACTCCTGGAAGCTTTGAGTAGTGTCCAGTATTTGTGCAGTGGTGGTTTTGTTTTTTCTGTGGAAGGCTGATGAGGCGAAGGAGGTGGACGTGAGGGAATGAGGGAGGCCTGGGACAGATACAGGGCGGGGGACGATGGTATGACAGAGGGATGAGGTATAAGAGGAGGAAGCTAAATAATCCAGTAGAAAACTACTGTTTTGCTTGCGGTCTTGCTCAACACGAACTTAAAAATGGATTTTTCAGTTATGCATCACTAGGTTTCTACTGGATTGTTTTAATTCCTCTGGATGTAACATAGGAACACTCAAGTAGCACTTGACAGATGAGGCGGATAGAGGTTGTATGAGGTTCAGGGGTTTTCAGGAGACTGGTCATACTATGGGATCTTTCTTTCCGTCTCAGAGCCGACCTGGTCACTCATCCACTGCCCGAATAAAATAGGGGCCCGATCAAGCTCAGAGCACTGCACGCGGTGGCCAGAAAGTTGACTGCGCTTTTGTACAGTGTCAAAGCGGTCAACAACGGTGCAAGCACGAGCCCCAATATCTAGCGGGCAACAGCCTTTCAACAACGGCACGCAAGTGTGTTCCCATGGAGCTTCCCAAGTCGAACTGACGCCAGAAGGATGTCAATGGGTTCATAGCCACTCGAAGCATCAAGAACGATGGACCGCCGTCCATGTAAGCGGGTGACTGCGTGAACTCCAGCAGCGACTCCCTCTTGCCTTCCACTCTTGAAGCTCCACCGCGCTTTGCAAGTGGATCGCGTCATGTTTTGCAATCTCCCACTGTCCATCGCGACAGTTTCTTCGTCTGTCCACGTGGACGCCATCCAACCACCCAAATCCGAATTTCGACCAATCGCCATCGCCGACATCATCTCCCTCCATCATGACGACGAGCAGCTCCGACGCCGCCCCCGTGCAGCGCCCGCCCGCGTCTCTTCTCCCCACGATCGCCGTGTTAACAGCCGTAATGACCTGGCTGCTGGTCCGAACCAACGAGGCGGTGCAGGAGCCCTATATGGTAGCAAACCAGCGCAAAATCCCAATCGACCACGTCCTTGCGCTCATTTCTCGCTGTTTTCAATGTTTTCGGCCGTTAGGACGAGATTTTCCATGTGCCGCAAGCGCAAAAGTACTGCGGAGGAGAATTCGGTGCGTGGTTTGCATTGCTATCGCTGTGGAAATGCAGTTTGGGGATTTGACTCACTTGTCACTTTGCATGCCTGTAGACGAATGGGACCCCAAGATCACGACGTTCCCGGGACTGTATTTGGTGGCCACGCTGCATGCAAAAGCAGCGGCGTGGATTGGCTGGGGGACTTTTGCACGATGCCGGTTCTGCGCAGTGTGAACGTGCTCTTCACGCTGGGCAACGTGGTGCTGTGTGTGCTGCTGAGACGTCACGTGGCGCCGCTGGACCCGCTCGCACACCTGCATGCGCTGCGGGTTGCACTGTTCCCGCCGCTGTTCTTCTTCGCGTTCTTGTTCTACACGGACGCTGGGGCGACGTTCTTTGTGCTGCTCATGCTGCTGCTTGCGGAGCGCGTGGACTTGCGCCAACTCCCTCCCGCGAGAGGAAGCTTCATGCTCAGTGCTGCGGTAAATTATGACAGATGCACGGGGTTCTGTGTTGAAAGATCACTTATAGGTGCAATGATGTGGGTCCGATGTGCAGAGTGGGGCTGTCGCTGTGCTTTTCCGACAAACCAACATCATTTGGGTGGCGTTCGTCGCCGGCACAGTCGTGGTTCGGTGTGCGGAGCTTGCGCACGGAAAGTTTATCTATGGGTAAGCGCAAGTGTTTGAATGCCCTTGATCGAACTGTACAGTTTGATTTTAGGTAACACTGCTTGTTGTTTATGCTGATGTCAGTACATTCAAAGAAGACACACGTGCCAACGGAACCTCTGCCACCACGCGTAGGTAAGTTTTTTCAATCAAACTTATGGTGCGACATTTGAAGATATTGAGGCCACGGAGATAAATTGTTAACATTTTGTTTTCTCCTGTTGTGTAGTTCTCTTCGCGTCCTGCTCAACTTCGTCATTATTGTGATGTCCAATCTCGTGTCTATTCTTCAAATCGTTTGGCCCTTTGTTGTTATTGTGGCGGGCTTTGCTGGTTTTCTCGTGACGAATGGTGGTGTCGTCGTTGGTAAGTGGATGTGGATGAAAGTTATGAAGGCCAACCTAAAGCTCTGACATTTACGGCATTTGGACTCTTGGAAACTAATGCAAAATGTAGGAGACAAGTCCAACCATGAAGTGACGTTTCACGGTGCCCAAGTGCTATACTTCATCGCAGTGACAGCAACGGGCTTTGGACTAAGCTTTCTAGCCCCCAGCCAGCTAAAATGTTTCCTGGGGTCCATACGTCGCACTGCCAAATCTCCCCGAGGTGTTCTGTTTATCATGTTTATGGTGGCAACAACAGTCGGCACCATTTGGCGTTTCAGCCCTGTGCACAAGTTCATGCTGGCAGACAATCGCCACTACACATTTTATGTGTGGAGGAAGTTTTTCTGAAGCACGAACTGGCCAAGTTTCTTCTTGCACCATTGTATCTCTTTTTGGCTGGCGTTGCTGGGCTGAACTGGGTATGCCTTCCAACTGGCATTC
The DNA here is from genome assembly GCA_011947335.1 of Phytophthora constricta. Lineage (NCBI taxonomy): Eukaryota > Oomycota > Peronosporomycetes > Peronosporales > Peronosporaceae > Phytophthora > Phytophthora constricta. The sequence goes on along the minus strand of JAAVTI010000148.1, from coordinate 8,572 downwards.
ACTGCGGATAAAGGTGGATTTATTTCTAATTGCCGTGAATATGCGCATACTCTGCATAGGATGGAGGCGTTCTCTGTTGTGGAAATTGGTATACGCTCTTGCTGTGTGCCTAGTGCTCGCTCCGTCGCCACTTGTGGAGTACGTTTGACTGAACTGCTGATATGCATGGAGGCTTTTGTATAACTAACTCTTGGTGTGCAAGTAGGCCGCGATATTACTGTGTTCCGTTCATCATCTTCCATCTGAACACGGGCAATGTGAGTGGCGGGGAACGCAATTTATATTCGGTATTACTGAACCTCACTAACAAGTTGTCGCTACGTTTTCGCTTCTAGCAACCCGCCTTACACCAGTGGGTAGTAGTTGCGGCTTACGTTGTAGCAAACGCGGCGACGTTGTACGTTTTCCTGTATCGCCCCTATACTTGGGTCGATGGTTCTATTGCACGGTTCATGTGGTAAAAAGTATGTCGACACAACTTTGATGGTATCGATGCTGTGCTGAAAGGGATACCGAAACTAGTGGTATTTGCATTTTAGGTTTCTTGGTCCACAACGTTGAGTTAGACCCTCGACGATCTTCACGTGTACATTGAAACACGTGTATATTGAAATGAAAGGGCAGTAGCTCACGAGTTTGAATTGACCATATTGTGCGATAATCAGTTGGAATACATAGGCAAGTTCCAACTAAATAGGTGAAGTCTATGACGCTGGCACCTAAAAAGCACCAAAGGAGCAGGAGAAATGGGTGGGGTATACGCACATGCACAAACGTTTGCTCCATCAAGCAGGACTAGCGAATTGGTCCGATCGGATCGGGCAAGTAGAACGAGGCACGTCCACGCCTTCTACCGTTGCAAGAACGTCTCCCTTTACCGGTAAAGATAAGGACGGGTAGTAGCTGATTTCAAACGGGTCTCGCATCACACGAAGGTGAAACTTGCTAATTATTGTCGCCAGCGCAACCTTCAATTCCAGCATCGCCAATTTCGCCCCAAGACAGGACCGTGGACCCGCAAGAAACACCAGAAACTTGTATGGAGAGATCACTCGTAGCTTGCCGGTTTGAGCATCGATCCAGCGTTCGGGTTTGAACGCTGAAGCATCTTCGCCCCAGATAGACTTTAGGCGAGCGACGGCGTACGTCGGGACCACAATTCGAGTTCCTGATGGAAGGAAGGTACCGTCGCTGAGGAGAACATCTTCAGTTGCTGTGCGCCCGATAAGCGGGGCCACAGGGTTCAAACGTAGACTCTCTTTAATAGCAGCTTCCAAGTACACGAGCTGCTGGACGTCATTCATGCTGGGAGGCTCGCTGTCCTTGCAGAAAAGAAGTGGAAGCTTGGCATAGAGTTCTTCACGGATTTTCTCCTCCACGTCCGGAAACCGATTCAACATAATGATGAACCACTGCAGACTCTGGGATGTGGTGCCTCGTCCTGCAGCAGTGAAATTGAACGCCATATCGCGAATCAGCTTTGGTGTCGTCTCCACACGACATGTTGCTCCTCCGTCACCTTGGTTTGTGTCACGGTCACGATATTCAACGTCTTTTGCCAGAAAGAGTGATATCAAATCAGGAAGGCTTTGTGCGTCTGCAGTGGGCTTTGACTCCATCGACTGCGAGATCACCTTGTAGATGATTCGATCCACGCGGTTCATATCAAGCTTAAGCTGCTTTTCGTAGCCCAGACTGAGAGCACGTTTGATTCTCCATAGCCACATTGGTTGTTGAATTCGACGATGAATCGCGATCGGCAGACGTGTGAACGCTTTAAAAACTCGTCGTGCTCTTGGCTAGATAGTGAGTCTAGGTCGACACCAAAACCAACACGTGTGAATACGTTGGTCGCGTACCAGTCCATGGCGTACTTGAGATTGACCGGCACTCCACGTCGATCAGAGGTATTTTCACCATCAGTGTCGTGGTCGATCAGAGTCGCACAGAGTACTGCTGCTTGCTCTCTCACCACTTGGTCCATGCCTTCACGCATCATACTCAGTGAAAAAAGGTGACTAGCGGTCTTGCGCTGGTGAAGCCACTGCACGCCGTCGGCTGCGAAAATGCCATTACCAAATACGTCGCTTGCTAGGACAGAACTCCGTTTGGCAAACTGGTCAAACTTGCGATGCAAGACGTCTTCAAACGCACTTGTGTTCGTGAGCACCACACTCGTTGGCCTGCCTACAGCACTCAAGACCCATGGACGTCCTTCGCAACGTCGGCACTCGTCAAGCATCCAGTCGTGGATATCGTGTCGATGGGTGAGCATGAGGTCCAAGGTGTTGCCCAGCACTGGAAGCGTCGATAGAGGTCGAGCGAGCTTGGCCAGCGCTTGCGTTTGCTTCCTCGACGACAGCACATGCCATCCTACTAGCAATGCCAACAGCAAAGCACTCAACGATGCCAGAGGGGTAGCCGACGCAAACTCGAACGCGCTGCTCATGGCAGACAAAAACGCAGCACTAAAGTCGCTTGTTCAGCTGAGAGCGAAAACAAAATTGAGCAAGAGCTCGTGCCAGCACCCCAAGACTGTTCATATGTATCCTGCAACGCGTCCTCGTACTATCCCTTCCTTCCACCGACAGCTCCATTCGAACTGTACAACCGAGATAGTCATACGTTCGCTCGAAAGTCTCTTTCTACCTGGAAACTAACCAATGCAGCCCTGCATGACCACCACCTCGATCCGAGATGCATTCATGAGATGTCATCAACCACTTCCTTGCTACTAAGTTCACTGCACTGCCCACAGTTTTCATGTGTTCAGCTTTGCATCCGCCCGCATTTACCATTTTGCACAACAGTGCACGGCCATGATCCCCATCGCCATCGCTGTGTCTCTGGTGGCCGGTGTCTTCGCGTACTTCACGTCTCCCAATGAGCAGGATCGAGCTATCCAAAAGTTGCCCACGCCGCGGAGCACGCTACCCGTGATCAAGAATTCCTTGGACTTGGTTGTCAAACAGCGAGCTCGCATCTACGACTGGATCCTGGAGCAGTGTCGGGAACACGGAGGTCACCCGTGGCGAGTTCGGATGCTTGACGTCCTCCTGCAGTCATCGTGAGCAGTCCGGAGGCCATGGAAGACATCCTCAAGACGCAATTTGAGGTGTTCATCAAGGGTCCTGCAGTGGTCACGATCTCAAATGACCTGCTGGGCGAAGGCATTTTTGTGGTGGACGGCAGCAAGTGGAAGCACCAGCGCAAAGCTGCCAGCCATTTCTTCTCCATGAACATTATCCGAGATGCCATGGAGCACGTGGTTCGCGATCACAGCGTGCTGTTGACGACCCAGCTCAAGGAGGCTGCGGAGAGTGGCGAGACGATCAATATCAAGCGGGTCCTCGACTTGTTCACGATGGACATTTTCACCAAGATCGGCTTTGGGGTCGAGCTGCGTGGACTGGAGACGGAAGCAATTCGGACTTCATGGAGGCTTTCGAACGCGCTAGTAGACGCATTATGGAGCGGTTCCAGCAGCCCATGTGCATCTGGAAGCTCACACGCTGGCTGAACGTGGGTGCTGAGAGACAGATGAACAACGATATGAAGCTGATCAACGGTGTCGTGTACGATGTCATTAACCGCAATCTGGAGGAGAAGGGGACACGAAAGCAAGCTGGAGAGATGACAGTAAGCAGCAGTGGGCGGAAGGATCTCGTCTCGCTCTTCCTCGAGAAGGCAAACGTCGAGTACGCTGAAGACGACCACGTTGAGATGTCCCCAACAATGCTGCGGGACATGTCCATGGTTTTCATCTTCGCTGGTCGAGACTCGACGTCGTTAGCGATGACTTGGTTCATCATAGAGATGAACCGCCATCCAGAGGTGTTAGCGCGCGTGCGATGCGAACTTGCCGAAAAGCTACCAAAGCTCGGGCTAGACGATGCAGAGACCCCCAGCATGGAAGACATTGACGGTCTCATCTACTTGGAGGCCGCCATCCGCGAGTGCATTCGACTGAACCCGGTTGCGCCGGCAATGCAGCGTATTGCCGCGCAGGACACTACTCTCTACAACGGCACATTCATCAAGGCTGGCACTCGGATCATCCTGCCCCACTACGCTATGGGCCACCTCGAGACCGTGTGGGGACCGGACGCCGAGGAGTACAAGCCTGAACGCTGGATCGATTCAAGCACTGGCAAGCTGATCCACGTCTCGCCGTACAAGTTCACAGCTTTTCTCGCAGGACCGAGGATGTGTCTTGGCATGAGGTTTGCACTAGCAGAAATGAAGATCACGCTCGCGACCATTCTTAGCAAGTTCGACATCCAGACCGTGAAAACCCCGTCCGAGTTCACGTACGTTCCATCGGTCACGCTGCAGGTGAAAGGCCCAGTCGAAGTCACGATCGCAAGGACATCGTAGGAGTGAGGTGGCAGTGCAGCCTTGCACGATGTCTAACCATCCATTCAACTTGAAGTTTATCTGAACCGAGAGTTTATCTGAACCGAGAATGGTCAAACCCCTTCCGTCCATTTTCCTTCTTGACAGTTAAAGCGACCGTCGGAATTCCAGGAAGATATCATGCTAATGGAGACGTCGAACGGTAGTACGTGGGTCTCACCCGCAATAATCACCGCGTCGTGTGTGGCAGCACTAGTCGTGTACTTGGCGACACCATCCGCCCATGATCGCGCTGTGAAGCACCTGCCGACTACATCTGAAGACCTGCCAATCCTACGCAATACGTTGGAGGTGATCAGAGCGCAGAAGTCGGAGAAATTCCACGACTGGGTTCTTGACTACTGCCGGAAGTACCAGGGCAAGCCCTGGTATATCCGTGTGCTGGGCAAGGAACCGACCGTCGTGGTGTGTTGTCCTGAGGGGTTCGAAGATGTCCTAAAGACTCAGTTTGATTCTTTCGACAAGAGTCCTTTTGTCTCCGAGGCCATGTACGATGTGCTGGGCCAGGGGATTTTGCTATTAGCGGCCCTCTGTGGCACCACCAACGCAAGACTGCGAGTCATTTGTTCACTTCACAGATGCTGCAGTATGCCATGGAGGTCGTCGTCCCTGAAAAATGCAAGGAGTTGACCAAGCGACTCGACGCAGTTTCTCGAAATGAGAATGAGGCGGACCGAGTGGTGAGTTTAAAGAGGCTTCTGGACCTATATACGATGGACATCTTCGCGAAAGTGGGGTTTGATGTGGACTTGCACGGGGTGGAGGCCGATCAGAACGCAGAACAGCTCGATTCCTTTGACCGCCAGTCGTTCCGCATCTTGCAGCGCGTTCAACAGCCTATATGGTACTGGAAGATGCTGCGCTGGCTAAACGTTGGGCCGGAGAAGCAGCACGCTGAAGATGTCAAAGTGACGAACGACTTGGTGTACGGGGTGATCTCGCGCTCGATTGAGGAGAAGAATCGAAAGAAAGTAGACTCGACGGGCTCGGATAGAAACTCTCGAAAAGACCTCGTCTCGCTGTTCATTGAGAAGTCCGAGGTCGAATTCACCAAGGGCGTCCACACCACAAAGGACCTGAAGCTGATGCGCGACTTTGTCGTCAGCTTCCTAGCCGCAGGAAGAGAGACGACAGCGCAAACTATGTCGTGGGTCGTGCTGATGTTGAATCGATATCCTAAGGTTCTGGATCGAGTCCGACAGGAGCTTAAAGAGCACCTCCCAGGCCTGGCAAGTGGTAAAATGACAGCTCCAACAATGGAAGACAGTCAGCGGCTCATTTTCCTGGAGGCTACCATTCGAGAAACACTCAGGCTCTTCCCTGTGGTTGCGGTGACTGGACGCTCCGCCACGCATGACGTACGTCTCTACGAGGGCACTTTGATCAAGGCAGGCACTCGCATCGTCTTGCCACATTATGCTATGGGTCGCATGTCGACCGTCTGGGGCTCGGATGTGGATGAATTTAAACCGGAGCGCTGGATTGAAGAGAGTACGGGCAAAATCAAGGTGGTGTCGCCGTTCAAGTACTCCGTTTTTCTTGGTGGGCCGCGCATTTGCTTGGGCATGAAGTTCGCGCTTGCAGAAATGAAAATCTCACTCGCCTCGATGTTGAGCAAATTTGACTTCAAGACAGTGAAAGACCCATTTGACTTCACGTATCGCTCCACAATCACACTGCAGATCAAAGGCCCTCTTGATATCGTGGTCTCCCGCCTTGAAATCTGAGAGCAGGTATGAAGCAAGGTTGAGATCCTCAAGAATGTCGCGGCATGACTAATGAAATACACGTGTACTTGAGACTTGAAGTTGATGTAAATATTGTTGGCTTCAGCCTTGGAAACACCGTTAGCCGACCACGCTGCGACGAGGTCCACGATTCTGTAAGCATTCATCATTAAACACACACAACGTCAAGGAACGCCAAGAACTCACTTTGCAATTAATACGTTGAAGAGCATGGTGAACTTTGAGAAACTGGCGGATTTTTGTCTCGCCTCCGAGGTCGTCGTCATTACATGTTTAATCATGGTTGTGGCGTACTTGGCGATTCCGTCCAAGCAAGCCCGAGCAGTCATGCACCTGCCCAAACCACCTGGATATCTGCCAATATTGGGGAATACGATGCTTGTAGCTCAGGTCCAGCTATCTGGGCGCTTTCACGACTGGGCTTTCAATAACTGCAGGAAGTGGCGTGGCAAACCCTGGTGCATGCACATACTCGGGAAAGAACCTACCGTGTTTGTGTGCTCTCCTGAGGCGTTCGAGGACGTGCAAAAAATCAATACGAAGCTTTTGGCAAGAACCCTCTATTTACTGAGGCTGCGGCCGAGGTACTTGGACAAGGGATTTTCGCCATTAGTGGGCCATTGTGGCAGCACCAGCGCAAAATTGCAGGTCGCTTGTTTTCACCGGCAATGATCCAGCATGCTATGGATGTGGTTGTCCCGAGAAAATGTGGAAAGTTGATGGACAAACTCGACTTTGCTGCCCGCCAACAGAATGCTTGTGACCGCATTGTAAGCTTGAAATGGATGCTAGACTTGTTCACGATGGATGTATTTTGCAAGGTCGGCTTTGGAATCGAAATGCATGGGCTGGAGACACCGAAGGTTATTGCAGTGCTGGAGTCCATGCAACGATCTTCGATTCGTATCGTGGCACGGATTTTGGAGCCTGGATGGTACTGGAGAATGCGACGCTTTCTCAATATCGGGGCGGAGAAGCAGCTTGTCGAGGACATGAAACGTGTTAATGATATGGTCTACAGGGCTATTGCGCGTTCCATTGAAGAGAAAGCAAGCGTTGACGAATCTGAAAGTAGTCCTCGCATGGATCTCATTTCATTATATCTTGACCAAGAAGTTCATAGCAATGGGGATCATACGCCGGCTGATCCAAAGAAGCTACGAGATTTCCTGATTAGCTTTCTAGCAGCCGGGCAAGATACTACGTCTACTGCGATGTCCTGGTTTGTTCTCATGATCAACCGATACCCAAAAGCTCTACAACGCGTACGAAATGAAATTAAACACCACTTGCCCGACCTGGCAAATGGTCTGCTACGAGTTCCAAGCTTGGAAGAATGCCACCACCTCGTCTACTTGGAGGCAGCAATTAAAGAAACACTCCGGTTGTTTCCTGTTGCCCCGATCAGCGGCCGTACAGCGACACGGGATGTAACGATGCAAGATGGAACTTTTCTCGTGAAAGGCACTTCGGTGCACATGCCCCATTATTCAATTGGTCGGATGAAAACTGTGTGGGGGCCGGATGCAGAAGAGTTCAAACCAGAGCGATGGATTGACCCCAACACAGGCAAATTGCTGGTAGTGTCTCCATTCAAGTTTTCTGCGTTTTACGGCGGACCACACACATGTTTGGGGATGAAGTTTGCACTCTCCGAGATCAAGATCACTCTTGCCGCACTGCTGAGCCGCTTTGACTTGAAGACGTCGCGAGACCCTTTCGACTACACTTATCGAATGGCTCTTTCGCTGAGAATTGAAGGTGGTCTTGACGTTATTGTTTCTCGCATGGATGGATCAAGCTAAGCTGGCCCAAGGCACAGGAACGAGCGATGACGTTGATTGCAATGGGAAGCAAATATCGCTGTGGGTGAACAATACATCGTGGTAGGCAATAACGTCATTCTGAATACGAAAGTGCAGCTGAAAATGAATATCTGCCTAAATGCTCCTCTTGCACCTACACTAGCTCAACGCTACTATATCGATCTGGCATTCTTACGGACACGGACATTCGCAGTTCTCCGAGAATTCCTTTCCGTTCGGGTCTTCCGGCACATCGAGTGTCGGGTTGCGGTCGAAAAAGCCATCGGGACGAAATCCGAAGCCTGCGTAGTCCACCGGCATGATCGGCCAGTCCTCGATACGCGGGAAGTGGGTCAGACCAAACGTGTGCCAGACCACAATGTCCTCGCCATCGACCGAACGGTTGGCCTTGGCGTACGCTGGCAAACCAGCATGTCCAGGGTGTTGGTTGGGGGTGTAGCCGGCAGCCCACATCTCGTCACGAGCGTATTGTGTGACCCACAGGTGCTTCGTAGCGTATGTTGCGCGCTTGGCAATCGAGCTGTCATCAGCAGCCAGCAGCAACGGGGCACCCTCAGGGTAAAGCACGTAAGCAGTGGGGTT